>CM032637.1:9610098-9837598 GCA_019097785.1 Fraxinus excelsior | reverse complement strand
AACATGTGATCGTTTCTTCATTCCATTAAGCACTGCATAAAAGAAGTTATCATTCAATTAGAACATTGATGATGCAAAAGTTAGGTGAATGTACAATAACATAAATTTACAAACCTTGATTTTCCTTTTCAATAAATTCAGCTGCAGAGGTAACTGTATCAGGAAATTGAACAAATTCAGAGAAATGTTCAGTCCTTCTACACCTCTCAATGCCTTCATGCCAACCGGATTCTCCGTATGGAAAAAGTAGAGGATATTGCAAAGGATCATAGCAACCATAGTAATAATGAACTCTATGTGAATCACCAGAATGACCGTATATGGTAATGTCACAAAAGCGAATATTAGTATTTTCATCGTTTTCGACCCATATAGCAGTAACTTCAGATGAGGTAGGAGTATTAAATACTCTTTGATCAAGTCCTGGATCGCATCTTATATGTATTTGATGATCTTGTAAGTTAGTGATATTAGTTAAAGACCGGAAAAATCTAGTAGATGGATTTACCTTCAAGATTTCAATTAGAACAGTTAAAGTACATTCATCAAAGTTCTCTGAAATCTTCATACGATTTTGAATCTCATTATTTGTATCATAAAAATATAACTGCATATAAGAAGGCTTATTGTTCTGTGGGATAAGTTCGTTTACGTAATGATATACTTGTCCTTGAACTCTAAATGTGTAAATACCTCGATATGCTTTAAAGAGAGCTCTTTATCGTATTTGACACCAAATGAAGTGAAAGCAAAGTGGTTATTATATCCTCGTGCAATTTTTTTAAATACCATAAATTTAGATTCTTTAGAAGTAAACAAGTTGTACAATTCAGTGGGTGGATCAGGCATAGAGATATGTACTTTCCCATCAGAACAACAAAATCCTTTACTTTCTCTATAAATTTTTCTTGCACCACAATATTTACAACTATTGCATGTCGGTAATATGTATGCAGTCGTTGGTATGTTCAATACATTAAAACCACTTGGTAATGTCAAATTGGAAATATGAGGTATATCGTGGTTTGAAGTAGAAGCCTCAAAATCATGATTCATTATAGGTTGTTGCATTTGTACATCATTCGAATTATTATGTTCAGATGATAGAGGATTACCTATTCTCCTACGACGATCATTGGAACCACTTCGAAGTCGTTTTCGTCGATACCTATTCCTTTGATTTTCTTGTGGCGATGAGACATTGTTTCAAAACCACTCGAAGTATCCATATCAAACAGTTGGAGTCCAAAGTAACCAACAGGAACTAAAAGAATTAAAGAATGTTATTAACATTTTTATACTTTGAAATAAAATAAAGTTGTAGAATAGTTGAATCAACTTTTCCATCACCAGATGGTACAAAAATGTCTATTACAATACTAACAATTTTTGTGGAATAATTGAATTTGAACCATAACTGTACAAAAAAATAATCTTACATATGTTAAAATATACATACGTAGGGTAAAACTAAAATTTAAAATATCAAAATTTGTGAACAATAACTGAAAATATACCTTAAAAAGAGAAAAAAATAGTATTCACAAAGAAAACTCGAGAACCAGCAATTTATTACAAATTTATAAGTTACTATAAATAAATAAATAACTATAATACTATATAAACATATAATATTATGAACAAAAATCTAAATAGTTCAGTTAGAGAAACGTACCTAAGATAGAGTGCACTACTGTAGTAAACTATAACCACCAGAAAAAATAATTGGACACTGTATAGAAGAGAACAATAAATATAAATTAGAGTCCACAATTTGTTAATAATAGTTAAATGGTAAATACTATAATAAAAATTTGAGAGAAAAAAATACAAAGGTTAACTGCAAATTGAAGTTTACAAAATTTATAAAAGAATAAAAAAAATATTGTACCTGAAAATAGCACAATTTAATTGATGTTAAAAATTATGATATTTTTACTTTGAGAATGATATCTTGAAATTAGGAACGACTAAAAATATAACAAGCAAAAGAAAATCATAATCATAATAAAAGTTAAAAATCGAAGTATATGAAATAAGTTACATATGTTTTTGACCGAATGGACGAGATGCACCAATCTAGAGGTTCAAGGACAACGCCCTCGACGGGGATCGACCTGCCCGGCCAGGTCGCGGGGGTCGAGGGGGCAGCGCCCCTCGTGGGGGCTCGGGGGCAACGCCCCCGAAAGGAATTTTGGTTTTTATGTATGTACGACATCGAATATTTTCTAATTATTTTGACTTAAATTATTAATAAATGAATTTATATTTATAATTTGGTTTTTAATTAACCTTTGAATTACATTTGATATCCCTTTTCTAAAGGAAGGAAGGAAGAAGAAGAAGAAGAAGAAGAAAAAAAATTAAAAAATTAAAAAAAAAAAAAATTTGACGTTTCTCCCCGTGCGCGTGGTGTCTCCCCGTGCGCGCACGGGGAGACGTTTCTCCCCGTGCGCGAACGGGGAGACGTTTCTCCTAATTTTTTTTTTATTATTTTCTTTCCCATTCAATTTTTGTAAGTATTATTAATTGTTGTAATTTAATTAGTAAAAATTTAATGTTTCCACACAACTCTTTAACTGTAATGGAAGATACTCACCCCAATAATAATACTAAAATGATATGTTCACAAACTTATTAAATTAACCTAATATGATTCAGAATTTACTGTGAAACATAGAAAAATACTAAATCTACACAAACAAAATTAACTATTTAAAGAAATAATAAAGTAATAATAATATAAACATTATTGTGAAATATAGAGAAATACTAAATCTACACAAACAATATTAACTATACCTAACTACTTACAAAAATCGAACACAATTATATTTATTTAAAGAAATACTAAATATGCAAAAGTAATAATAATATAAACAAAAATAACTTTTACATATAAATACTTATAATAAAAGTTTATGTTCTGCTGCAATATCAAAGCTTCAAAACTTAGTCGTACAAGCTGAAAATCATAAAGGAAAACATAATGGAATAAAATAAATTTTTTCATGATTTATAGATTAACATAATGGTATTTACATGCTAATATAAACAAAAATAACTTTTACATATAAATACTTACAGTCAAAGTTTATGTTCTGCTGCAATATCAAAGCTTCAAAACTTAGTCGTACAAGCTGAAAAACATAATTGAATAAAATAAATATTTTCATGATTTATAGATCAACATAATGGTATTTACACGCTAAACATAAAAAAAACAAAATTAACTATACCTAACTACTTACAAAAATCTTAAACATGGAAAACAATTGTATTTTTATTTAATGAAATACTAAACATGCAAAATATATATCTAATATCTAATAGAAACTAAAATAAATTTTTCGATAGACTTACAGTAAACAGCAATAAAGGTTAACAAATGCTCGATAATTGAATAAATTTTTCTTCATTAGTTCTCCCATATAAATAGGCTAATCTCTTCAGCCGACTACAAAAATTAACCGACCCCAAAAAAATCAAAAGTTATTGAAACTATCAAAAGGCGCCTACAATTTTGACCGCCTATGGTTAATGTGATACGCAAAAGTCATCACATTTTTGTTTCACCGCCTACAGTTAATAGTTTTCTGTTTGGTATTTTTTTTTTTTTTTTTTTTTTTTTTTTGGTCATAAAAGTCAACAATTGAGGCTGGCAGAATTTCCTTTTTCCGCCTTTTTGAAGGAATTTCTTATAAGAGGGAGGATAAATTAGAAAACAAAAATACGTCAAGAATGAATAGTAAACTGCGGATTGCCTCTTTTAGTAGAAGAGGGATAATAATATCAACTCATTAAAAAGCATAAAATATTAAAAAAGCATCACAAATATTTATTTAAATCGTTTTTCCAAATCAGGTAGAAACATGATGATTGAACCCCTATGACCTATAAAGTTGAGACATACAACGTTTTACTTGCATCAAGGCCGCTAAAGAATGAATAATTTTTTTAATAATGCAAGTGCGATTAGATTACACCTACTAATGGACCCACCCATACATTATTTATTTAGAGAAGGATTTACATGTAGTCATATACTCATTGAGCGAGATTTACTCAGTACGCACTTATAGGTAGTGGCTGCAGATTCCTACGTAAAAAAAATAATAATAAAAAAAAATCAGATTCAATAATAAATTTTAACTACAAATTTCATGAAACTAATAACTTTATAACTATACATTCCATCAATTTTATCAAAATTTATTAGAACTATGACTTTTATCTAAACCAAACAGGACTTTTGTTTTCTCAATGGGTGAAAAATATTAACTCAGTGAAATCTAATAGTTGCATTAATTGGTTATCGGCCGATGACCTGATTTTGAATCTCATTTCGAAGAGAGGCTTGAAATCTTTTAATTCCCTTTTTTGCAAAAAGAGAGTAATTGATGAAATTCATGCGTGTCAAGGAAAAACACTTGAGATAGTAAAGTTTTTTTTTGTTTACGACCACGAGCAAGTTTTTTTTTGTTTACGAAACGTTTTGTATTAGTTTATTAATCGTTATTACCTTAAATGTTTTCATGCCTCCTCGATCATTATTTGCAAGTGGTCCAATCTTGAATCTTCTCATAGCCATTTGTGAAAAACTTGAATAGATCACTATACTGGGATGTTTTCTTGTAAAATGTAAATCAATTTAAATGTGCATTAGTTTTCATTTAGGTTATAAGAAAGGAAAATGATTTTTATGCTGCAAAAACTATTTTGGAAACATAATTAAGCCACTGTTTGTCATCCTTAAAAATTTTAAAAATATTGTTTTGAACAGTATTTTGTGAAAATATGCGAGATTAAGAAATTTTGAGTTTACGTCTAAAATAATTTTATTGTATGAATGTGTAGTTGAAAATGAGTATAAGAAATAAATTAAAGTAAATGATGCCAAACAGGGGATTAAATAAGTTTGCTCATCCGTTTGACGAAATTTATAAATGATCAAACTTTATTTCGAATCATACATTCCAATGAATTCACAGCTATTATTCATTTATCCACTACTCAATTGTATTTACTTATAAATTAAACTGTTTATAGAGATTAAAACTTTTAGACGATGTAGCGCAGCAATTCTTTTGTCGAACTCCTGTAGATAATTTCATGTTTTTGCATTCTCGAAGACGCCTAGATAATTCTGGACAAGAACGACAATTTCATTAATCCTTTGAAAGTTCTATCCATCATTTAACGTCACTTTTATCTTCACACTCTATTAAACAAACTATTTATGAGATCATCAATTGTACGACATGAATAAATCAAGCAACTAACACGACGATTCACAGCAAGAATTGAACAACATTGGACAATACACAATAAAAAACAATTAAAACTTTGATCGTATATGGTTTAATCCTGCCATATGCACTAACCGTTGATATGAAACACAAAAAGGGAAAAAAGACCAAAAACATTTAAACACAAGAAGAAGAAGAAGAAGAAGAAGAAGAAGAAACTCGAAACGGAAAAAGGGCTTGAACAAGTATCGAATATGCTAACCGAAAATCGATATTTGCATGAGTTTGCACAAGGGATGAAAAGGGCAAATAGCTTAGAGGATTTATCAAAGCCTTTAGGAGTCGACATCAAGCAAAATGGAGGCTCTGTAAAGGAACATGAAAACATTTGAAAATCTGAGACTTATGGTTACTTTTGGAGGAGGAAAAAAGGATTTTCAAAATGGCTTCGCAAACTCCAACACCATAGACCAATAACTGCCCTTTCATCAAGAACTTCATGATACCTAAAGCAAATATGTTTTTAATTAATTAAATTTCATATTGTTACAGTCATAGGAATTAGTTAATTACTCATCTAGTACATAAAAAGTTGTTTAAACATCATAGTCATATATACACAGTTCCTCAAGTATTTCATAAACGTCTACAATCTTGCACAGTATCGAGTTTATGTAGACACGAGTTCCTTAAAGATCGCTTCACAAAAACTAGCATTGTAGATTAACAGATGGCCAGCATCGGGTACCTCGTGATATTGGATCCATGGAAGTTGCTGGGACAAATACCGGCTCAGCTCGATTGGTATTAACTTATCTTCGCATCCTTGCCAAAAGTGAACCAAGACCTCGTTATTATCCAGAAAAGGATTGCTTATATCCATGGGATCGAATTCCCATTTGCCATAACCAACGATCAAGTCTCGATGTATAGACTCATGATCACCCTGTTGTCTTATCTTTTCCTGAAAGATGAAATGGAGGCTATTGTAATAAGAAAAAAGTGGTATGTTTAATAAGATACATCAGGCAATACTCGATAGCATTAAATAATCTTGTCCATTGTATAGTTCAGTCAATAATGCAAACCAAACTTATCATCATGTATTCTACGGGTAGAGGAATACATATAGTCGATCATAGTAAATATGTACAGAACACAGAAGCGTGTCAATGTTATGCAATATTTATCCCATCACTGCTAGGAGATGCGCATCGAATTCATTACATATTGAAATGTCAAGCTGAAAGATTCAATTTAGAGCATGTTATACTAAGCTTTAAAAGTATAGTTAAGAGTAAATAAGTAGCTTGACAGTAACTTAGGTAATTTCAAATTATTAATTTTAACTTAAAAGTAAGAAAAAGTAAATGTTAAATACTGTTTGGAAACAAAATTAGGGGTTGTTCTCTTCGTGTTTCAGTTTTGTATTTTTAATTTTGAATTCATTTTGGATTTTGTATTTTGAGTGTCCATTTTGAGATTCTTTAAAACTTCATTTTGTCATTTTTAAAAAATATTTTAAAAAAAAAAAAAATAAAAAAAAATCCCAAAATGCATTTACTTTCTCCTCTGAATTTTCTCCCTTGTCTCTCCCCCCTGCCGGACCCCATCCTCCGGCCACTGTCTTCATCGCGGACCACTAATGGTCGACTACCCACCTCCCGGCAATTCAAAAACAACCCTCAATTTAGTCCAAACAACAATTAATCGAAATGAGGGTCACAATCCCGTTTCGCGCAATCCAAAGAAATCTGTGATTCCGACGACGTCAGTTCAACACATGGTCGCAGACCACATGTGTCACATTCCCCTCCCTCTAGCGCACCTAACCCAACCATGGGTCAAGCCTAATTTCAACCACAGCTCGCTGATTTTATGGGTGAACTTAGGATTGAAACTGAAAATTTGTGGTGGTGGTGGCTGTGGTTGGTGTTGATGGTGGTGGCAATTTTTGTGGTGGTGGCTATTCCGGCGACGATGGTGTTGGTTGGGGTGATGTTGTGGCTGTGGTGGTGGTTCCGACGATGGTGGTGTTTTGCAAGCGGCAATGGTGGTGGTTGTGGATGATAGTAACTGAAAAAACGAAAACGATTTTTGAAAATTTTGGCTAAATTATAACTGAAAACACCCAAAACGACAAATTTATCATTTTGAGTTTTCTTTGTAAATTTTAAACTTGTTTTCAAAAACGCGTTTTCGAAAATAGAAAAGAGAACGCATTTTCACAATTTTAGAAAATCGAAAACAGAAAATGACTTGAAAACGCTAAGGAGAACAGACCCTTTAACTTTTTATTTATTTTAAAGCTTAAGCAAGCATGCTATACTGAAAGGTTAATCAGTTTGATAAGTATATCTACGTGGGAGTGGCAAATCTACCTGACCATCTCTTGGAGTTTTTGACGATTGCTTTAAGATCTCCATATCAACGCGGCTGAACCCATCCAGCTTACCTTCCAGGATACTTAAAGAAGGGAACCATTTTTGAGTCATCCACCAGTGGAGCAACCATGGAGCATAATGTGCAATTCGAAACGTCCTTTGATATTGAACGAGCAGCTTCTCTAAGGATTCTCGTGCTAGCTTAGCAGGAAAGCAAGGCCACCAATAGTTAACAAATGGAACTACGAGGGCAACTCCAGACAACCTTCAGTTATAGAAAAGTGAAAAACTTGAGAATTTGCTTGTAAGGAACACAAATGAACATCGTTAATGCTTTAATATAGTTGTATATTAGGTAATAGTTTAGCATTAAGATTTTTTCATGCAAGCTAGTTCTCAAGCAAGACCCAGCAATTAAAAGCACTTTTGGTTGCCCAACTTATAACGTAGTTTCACTTTGCTCGCCTAACCTTTTTTCTTCCAAATTAAAAGTTTAGGCACTCTATCTTCTGAGTTAATATATATATATATATATATATATATATATATATATATATATATATATATTAATTAATGCAACTTGAAACAGTGATGAATTAAGCCTTTGGTAGAGACTGAGCAGAAGAGATAACTTCTGAATTTATTAGTCTACCTGTGTGGTATGTATTTTAGGCAGCTATAAACTGTGCATGCTCCCATGGAGATGCCAATTACGGAAAACTTAGGCCCAAGTTGCAACCCATCGGCTAGTTCCTGAATATCGATTGCTTCACTTTTCACTGAACGTGTGGGATTTGGATCACTTTCTCCATAACCGGCACGATCATATGACAGGAGATATATCTTGAGCTCCCTTAATAGTTCCTTTAAAGAAGAGACAGATAGAAGAAATGTTATGATAAGCTAAGAAACTTGCAAATCAACGAGCCGAGCCAGTTAAAAGAAGATGAAGAAAAATGTGTGATTGAGCTGACAGCAAATTCAATAAACATTTTGTACAGGAGAATTTTCATGACATATATCAAGTGGGTGATAATCTCTAAGCTTAAACATTATTATGTTCGAGGTACGCTATCTAATATTCATCAATTGGTGTAGGAAAGTTTAACATAATAGTTTCGAATGATTATTTTCACTGATTCATTGATCCTCTGCATATATTTTTTTAAATGAATTTTGACAGGAATAAAAAAACCAAATTATGTGGTTTGAAACAAAGGCTGCATATTTATTGCATATGAGGTTTGAGTCCTACATAGGGTACACGAATCGGTTAAACAGGATAAAAAGGTAATGTATGAAACGAATGGGCAACATAAAGAGAAGAAGCCTATGCAACAAAAGCCAAAAAATATTTTATTACAGTATTCTCATTCCAATGTTGCCAATTTCCTAGGACTTCGCGTGGTAACTTACTTTTTAAGCTTAGCCAAACATGGTAAGGCATTGCAACTTAAGCAAGATAGATTTTTCTTACTTCAGAAATTGGTAAATGGAAGTCTTTAGAGTCACCAGTTCCATGAGAAACAATGATCTTGTGTATTGCTACTTCCTTGGCAATGCCCCTCTCTTTGTAGGCTAAATGCCTTCCATCACTTAGTTTGACTCTGGGTGAAGTCACCGGAGGACCACCTTGCGAACCGCAGACTTTGGGCGGGGGAGGTCTTAGTGCTAGATAAGCATAGCCCGCTAAGCTAGCTAGTACTCCAGCTACTATCGGTGCAATCATATCTGTGAACAAACAGAAAAATATTATTTGGTTGGTTAAATATAAAACAGAATCATAATTTGATAACAGTTAAGACAGCATCTTGAGAACTAAATTTAAATTAAAAAACGAGTCCCAATGTAAAAACTAAAGCTTTTAGATGAAATAGTTCAATATCTGTCATCTGAGTAAATAACTTACCTACGGTGTTATTAGGGCTGGACAAAAGTTCCTGGACCGAAGCGAGCGGTTCTTCATAAATTATCTGAATTGAGAATCGATGGATTTGGTTCGGTTTTCAATTTTAGGCCAAGAACCGAAGAACCGAATAAGAATTGAATCTAAATAATTTTTTTAATTTTTTATATTGAATTAATTAAATTATTTAAATTTTTTCTGAACCTATGTAGGCTGTTTGAAACCAATGAATTATTGATATGGATCACCGATATTTTAGTATTAATATCTACTTTTTGATATTTGTATATATTGAATTAATCTTATTGGACAACTTGTTATTTATATGTTTTTAAATTGAGTTACGTTAATTTGTAATAGTTACGAATGAACATATTATTAGTTATATTTATGTAGTGTTGTAAATGTTACAAAATTTAATTATGGTGCAGAACGGAACGGAACCGAACCTGAACGGTTCCATAATTATATTTGGACGCGATGGTTCCATTTATTAAATACCTAAAAAATTTGGATCGGTTCGGTTCTGAAGAGAACTGAACTGAACCGGATTGGATCATGTCCAGCCCTAGGTGTTATATAGTTTCATTGCTCATATACCTTGCTATAGCCTTCTCCTTTCTTCAGTCAAGAGAATAACCTATTCTTGAGTAGAAACCTCAATAAACCCCACAAGAATATTATATTTTCATAAAATTGTTTCATAAGGAAAATATTGAATAACCCAAGAGCATCTTTTAAAAAAGGATCTTCCAAGATATATATATACACCCATCACATAGCTTTCCTACATCGTGTCCACGACAATCATGAAACATCTAGGATACCTTGATTAATAAAGTTATTGCTAGCACAAAAAATGATACCCCACGGAGCCAAGTTGTTGCTTTATGTTCTAGTCTTAATTATTGTCCTTTTGTCTCGCAGCTCCCTTCCACCCTTTTTATTTCCATGTTTGGTTTTGTTTCAGTTCTTGGCTCTCAAACAATTCCTGATTTTATCATCATTCGAATGTTAGGTCTTGCCCTCATTTTCTAAGTAGAACATAAAACTTTCTGCACAAGTAAAATTTCCACCCCGAGTAGTTGTTTGATAAAAAAAAAAAAAAAAAAAGTAAGTAAAAAGTAAAAGCTAGCACATTCATCCATATCACACTCTAATCTCCACACCTACTGATCATTGTATGGGCAAAATATCTTGTTCTGTATTTTCGTCGTATGGTTAATTCATGATCCCTGGTTGATCCCTTGCTCTCACGTTCAAGTATTTGTGAGGCTGGATAAATTATCCAGCTATTGTGACTAAAAACTTGAGAAGTTGAGACGCTAAGGATATTCATTTCCCATTATGAATCCATTAGAAGAACTAATTAACAATATTCCATTCAAGTTGGAGACAAAAAATTAGAAAGAGAGAGCCTCTTTGACGTGGGGTGATGCGACTACTTTTTTTTCTTTTCTTCGAAAGCTATACTTCCTAGGAAGGGCGTAATCTAGCTCTCTATGACCCAAGATCGTTCCTCGGAACCCACACAAAGCACTATTCGTCTAGGCCTTTATTTCTAAGTATTCAGGTCCACCCTTTTGTTCAAGTCGCGCATCATTTATTTCTAATTTTATGTAGAATGGAGTCTACTTCGTCAACATTTCAATATTACCGTCGTGTTCTCTGTCTTCCTCGAACTCTACCCGACCTCCCGCCTCCCTTTTCCACCCCTCCCCTGCTGTCTGGTAACATAAAATCCGACACCGGTTAAATATGAAAACACTAATAACTTCGGGTATTCCTCTTAACAGGGTGGAAACAAAAATTCATTACTGTCTAATTCTCAAGCCAAATGCACTAACAATTCAATAAAAGTTACAATTCAAGATAATCAATTCTAATCTTGTGTCATGGCAAGATCAAGAAACCCTGTAAATCAAAAACAAACCCATGACACTAAAAGAGGATAAATTTACAGAGAGAGAGAGATAAGACCTACTTGAACAGAGTTTGATCGAGCTTCCTTCTTCTTCCTAGTGTGAGATCTAGCTGATATATTCTTGGTATTATTTCGAGCCATTGCGTAATAAATTAGAGAAATGCTAACTACCCTCAGGGGCCCACGGACGATAAAATAATCGTGGGTCCCACTTTTTTGAGGGGGCGTGTACGCGTAGCAAATCTTAATAAATTATGGGTTTAAACTTTAATGGGGGCGGAACTGTGGAGAACTTTACACGCCTAGCAACAGTGTGAGACACTTGGAGTTCGTATTTTGTCCCCTCAGAAAAAGACATAATTCTGCACGATATAACATGAGGAAAAGACGACAGGCTGACATGGAAATCGTCTCCTTATTCTTTTGTGTTTTGCAAATGCACTCATTCTCATGCGACCAACGTCAATAAATCGAGGGATCAATCTCAAGGATTAAGCTATACAACCAGTTTCACAGTCACTCTACAGAAATTCAAAAGGCTACCACGTGTCAGTAAAAAGAAAGAAAATGACTTTTTCAGAAAATTATTCATAAATTCATTAATTACTTATGTTTTTGTCTAAATTTTTTGGCTCCCTACGGAATATCAAACGAAGTCGAAATATTACATTCTTAATATCATTTTGAAGTATTCACGGCCTAGTATTTTACGTCGTTAATAGTGTGCGAAACGGTCAACTGTAGCAAATGTTACGACGCGTCAAAGTAAGCCATTCCAAACAAATATTTCGAGAATTTCTATAACAAGCTAATTTTAAAAATTCTTCGACGATTGTACGCTAACCGAATCCATAAATCTTCTATATCCTCTCGAAGCTCATTTCGAGAGTTATATCATAGACATATCGAATGATTCAAATGAATATCGAAAATAATTAAACGTACGTCAAATGTGTGTGTTAAAAAGAGACGTAAACTCGTCTTTTAAAGAAAAATCAACTATTTTATTAATGTTTTTTATTTTTACGCGACAAATTTCTAAATCTAAAATTTTTTGACGATTAATTTTTTGACGTAACAATAATAAAAATTTAATAAAGTAACAATAATAAAAAAATCCTAAAAATGATCGATTTTTTTTTATATATAAAATTTTCAGATTTAAAAATAATCAAGATGAAAAAGTAGTATAACAATTATTAACCCATATAAAGTAATAAAAATTTTATTAGGAATTTTTAAATTAAAAAAAATTAAAAAAATTGACGTCATACCACATCAAAAATTTCCTAATAAAATGTAAATTATAAAAAAAGACGACTTATACGTCTCTTTTTAACACACATATTTGACGTAGTTTAAGTATTTTCGATATTCATTTGGATAATTCGATATGTCTTTGGTATAGCTCTCGAAATGAGCTTCGAGAGGATATAGAAGATTTATGGATTCGGCTAGCATACAATCTTCGAAGAATTTTTAAAGTTAGTTTGTTATCGAAATTCTCGAAATATTTGTTTGGATCGACCTACTTTGACGCATCGTAACATTTGTTACAGTTTGCCGTTTCGTACACCATTAACGACGTAAAATACTAGGTCGTGAATATTTCAAAATGATATTAAGAATGTAATATTTCGATTTCGTAGTGAGCTTGAAAATTTAAACAAAAATATAAGTAATTAATGAATTTATGAATAACTTTCTCCAAAAGACAACATTCCTTTCCTTTCATTTACTGACACGTGGTGGCCTTTTGAATTTCTGTAGAGTTTCTGTGAAACTGGTTCTGTACGTATAGCTTAATCCCAATTGAGATTTGTCATCCTTTTGTCCTTGAGTCATGTTGACTGAAATTTTGACACATTGTGTACGAGTATAAAATGATAATTTAAAAAGGGTAAACATTTTGTACATCAAGTTTGCCCTCACAATAGGGTCATCAAACTTGGTGTACATCCCTCTCATAATAAGGGAGGGCAATGGCCCTCCCCTATTGTGAGGGGCTGTCAAACTTCGTCTACACTTTGAGTATACGTCAAGTTTGATTTTGTTAGGAATTTACAACAATGTACAACTGCTCAATCAACATTAACAGAGTTCAACAAACTTATAAAATCAGCTTGGACTATATAATCAAACATATACCATAGCATGATCTGGTAATCAACAGAAAAACAGAAATATTAGAAACTGAAAAATCGAAAGCATAGGAACTTAGAACTTTGCTTCTCTTTCTTCTGTGCTTCTTCCCTTCATCCCTTCCTCAATGGCTGAAATGTTTAAGCTCAGGAACAACATCCATTCCTTGCAAATCGTCGTCCAGAGAGAGCACAAGAACCGGTTCAGAATACCTCATCACTTGGCTTGGATCACCGATCAAGAATCTACTAAATCAGGCAAGTTTTCGAGCCCTAAACCGAAGCTAACCCTTGCGAGAAACCACCTCCACTATTTCAAGCCTAAAATGTAATATAAGGTTCTCTCAACAAGAAGCCAAGGAAGGAGAAGAGACGGACTCGACAGAGAAGAAAAGAGAAGACAAAGTCTCAAGGAGAAAAGTCACTCTAAAAGGAAGAGAAAGTCTTGTACCAAGAAAGGAAACCCATGTGAGAGTCATAGTACCAAAAACTCAAGCCTAGAACAAACTGAAGTGTCTCTAAGAAGCAAGAGAAAATATCTCCTAAGAATTAATTTCAACCATCCAATTTATCTAAATGCAAAAATTGAAAGTAGCATAAATCGGGTCAGACCAATGGGTTAGGAGAACCACAAAAGCCACATTCTACACCTTGGTTCTCATAACACACTCTCTCAATTGCGAATTTGCACATGGAAGAACTGTTCATCATCATCGCCCACCACCTGCAAGAAAAATTAACCAGTGTTAATATGTAACAAAGATAAGCACAATTTAAATTTTCCTACATGTAGAATTCTTGTCCCCCATATCAGAGGGATTCCTGTCAGTATGGATCTTAATAAGTTCAACTTCACATTGAGATAGTTTCTCACGAATAAAATGATAATTCACCTCAATATGTTTTGATCTTTCATGATAAATGGGATTCTTACAAAGTAATAAAGCACTTTGACTATCAGTAAACATAATAGGTGTATCATGCATGAAGTTTAATTCTTTTAAGATCCATTTCAACCAAATAAATTCCTTAACAGTAGAGGTGGCAATTGAGCCGAGCGGCTCGTCGGCTCGCCCGCTCGGCTCGTACTGTTCACGCCCACGAGCCGCTCGGGCTCGTAAAAAAACGAGCCCGAGCACGAGCCGAGCTCGTCCAAACGGGAGACGAGCCGAGCAGGCTCGGCTCGTCACTGTAGACGAGCCGGCTCGTGGGCTCGTCCAAGGACGAGCCCACGAGCCGGCTCGTCACTGTTTATTTTAAAAAAAAAAAAAAAAAAAAATTTAAAATTGGACGAGCCACGAGCCGAGCGGCTCGTGGGCTCGTGGCTCGTCCAATTAACGAGCCACGAGCCGAGCAGCTCGTGGCTCGTCCAAGAAACAAAAAAAAAAAAATTAAAATTAAAAAACGAGCCGAGCCGAGCGCTCGGCTCGTTTGGGCGAGCTCGGGCACGAGCCGAGCTCGCCCAAAATCCCACGAGCCGAGCCGAAGCTCGGCTCGTGGGTAACGAGCCACGAGCTCGGCTCGTGCGAGCACGAGCCGAGCTCGTCTGGGCATGGGCCGAGCCGGCTCGGCTCGGCCCATTGCCACCACTACTTAACAGCTTCAATTATGGTAACCTATTCTGCTTCAGTACTAGACAAAGTAACTAAAGGCTGTAGCTGAGATTTCCATGTTATGCAGTTATCACCTAGGGTAAAGAAGTATGCCGTGGTTGATTTCCTACTGTCTTTATCACCAGCAAAGTCAACATTAACATAGTCTTTAAGAGTCAGCTTCTCAGATCTTTTCTCATACATTAAGCCTAGATTTAAAGTCCCAACCAAATACATCAATAGTCATTTCATACCAGCCCAGTGCGGCTTACCATGATTGGACATAAATATACTTAGGAGACTAATGGAAAATGCAAGATCAGGTCTGGTAGTAATTATAGAAAACATGACAGAACCTATGACATTAGCATAAGGACCATTTTCCATTTCTTTCAATTCAAACTCAGATTTAGGCGAATGAGCATGTGAAAAATTCATATGATTAGCAAGAGCCACATTCACAATTTTACTGTCTTTTATTCCAAATTTTATCACAATTTTGTTCAAATAAACTTATTGTGAAATAGTTAACGTATTTTTAGCCATATCCCTTGTTATCACCATCCCGAGAATCTTTTTAGCATTTCCTAAATCCTTAATGCCAAATTCAGATTTTAAAAGATCTTTCAGTTCATTAATTTGAGACTTGCTAGGTCCAGCCAAAAGCATATCATAAACATATAGCAGCAAGTAGACTTCACAACCACTCTTCATGTCATTATAATACAAGCAAACATCAAATTCACTTCTTTTAAACCCTATCTTTAGCGCATAAACATCAAATCTCTTGTATATTGTCTTGAGCTCTATTTCAGCCCGTACACATATTTCTCTAATTTGCACACATAATCAAATTTTCCTTTAGCTACGAATCCTTGTGGTTGACTCATGAAGATATCCTCTTCCAACTCCCCGTATAAAAATACAGTTTTTATATCGAGTTGTTCAAGTTCTCAATTGAATTGAACAACGAGAGCCAACATCAATCTGATTGTCTTATACTTGATCACCATCTCTTTGAGAATAACCCTTAGCCACTAACATCACCTTAAACTTTACAGGATTATTAGGGCTCAAATCTTCTTTTAACTTGTAAATCCATTTACATGGAACCAATTTATGATCTCTAGGTTTCCTAATAAGTTTCCAAGTTTTGTTATCATTCAAAGATTTCATTTCTTCCTGCATGACTTTTATCCAATTTTCAACATATTTTCCATTAATAGCTTCTTCATAATTGGCAAGTTCTATCTGTTCAAGGGCTTCACCTGAAACTAAGGCAAAATCAGTCAAGTTTAGGGATTTACATCTAGGATTAGGCCCGATTTACCTTCTTGTCCTATCCTTAGTAAGTTGACAGTCTTGATTAGGTGGCTGATCATTAAAATGCTCAATTTCAACTGGTACAATGTTATCTTCATGTTCAGTCACCTCTTCACGTTCAGTTTCAATTTCATGATGTGTAGGTTCATTATCGTCATTCCCAGGTGTAGGTGAATCAAGTTTGGTCAACTTCACTTCAGTCTGAACACTCTTCTTAGTTTCAGATTTGTTAGCTTCATCAGTTTTCTGTTTTAGACATGGCATCTTAGATACATTAAAGACTACATTTCTACTGTTAATAATCTTGATGTCCTGGACCCCTAAAATCCATAACCTATAGCCCTTCACACCCTCGGGATACCTAACATCAAACACTTGATAGCTCTGGGCTCAAGTTTCCCTTCAGACTGATGTGCATATGCAGCAGATCCAAATATCCTCAAATGACTCAGATTTGGAGGCTCCCTCATCCACAATTCCCGTGGAGGCTTAAAGTCTATACTGTTGGATGGAGACTTATTAATCAGATAAGCTGTAGTACTTGCAGCTTCAGCCCAAAAGCCTTTGGCAAGGCCAGAGCTAATCAATATGCACCTAACCTTGTTCATTATGATCCTGCTCATTCTCTCAGTGACCCCATTCTGTTTAGGTGTGTCTTTAACCGTTCTATGTCTCGTTATCCCTTTCTGTTTACAAAAGTTGTCAAATTCTAAATTACAGAACTCAAGCCGATTATCAATTTTCAATGTTTTAAATTTCTTGTCTAACTGATTCTCAACAGACTTAAGCCAATTCTGATTTTTTTCAAAAGTTCTCGACTAAGTCTTCAGAGGATAAATCCAAAATTTTCTTGAGTAATCATCCACTAAGGACAAGAAGTACTTCCACCAAATGTGGAATACTTCTCCGAGCCCCATATATCAGCATGGACAAAGTTCAATGGTCTGTTGGTCTTATAAGAGCTAGTTTCAAAGCTCACCTTATGTGACTTACCCAAAACACAAGTTTCACAGAAGTCCAAAGTTTCAATGTCATTTTTTCCAATTAATTTCTAATTACTTAAAGATTTTAGTCATTTAAACCTAATGTGACCCATTCTGTTATGCCAAAGTTCAATTTTATCTTTACTAACTGTAAGAAAACTAGAATCGGGTGGCGTTTCAGTCATACCCTCAAGATGGTACAGTCCATTCCTCTTTGACCTTTTCATAACCACCAGAGAACCCATCATAATTTTCAGAATTTTATTTCCAGATTTGAGAGTGTATCCCTCATCTTCAAGAGTACCTAAGGAAACGAGGTTCCTCTTCAAATTAGGGATATATCTAATATTTCTATGTTGTCTGACAGCCCCATCATACATCCTGATGGCCATGTCACCAATCTCAACCACATTCTAAGAATTATTATCCTCCATGTAAACTTTATTAGATTCAGTCTCTCTGTAGTTATAGAACTAAGACCTTTCATGGCACATGTGAAAGGTGCACCATGTGTCCATGATCCAATTTTTGTCAAATTATTCCTCAGACACATTTAGGACATGTAAACTATCGAATTCAGAGACAACGACAGCATTGTTTTGATCATTGTTGTTTAAGTCTTTTTTTTCTTGTTAAAACAATCTCTCTTGAAATGTCTTAACTTTCCACAGTTATAATATTTCTTATCACTTTTATAATATTTCTTATCACTTTTATCTTTAGATTTGGATCTCATCTTAGATTTTTCCATTCCCTTTTTGTTCTAGAAGTTAAATTCTTTCTTTTCAGGTCTTCCCTTAACAAATAGGATTTCTTCTCTCGGATTAGTTCTGTTATCTCTTTTTAGTTCCAATTCTCTTGATTTTAAAGCATCTACAACAATAGCTTGTGAAAGAGCGTCCTTATCATATTTTATGGCATTTTTTATTTCTTTATAAAATTCGGGCAATGAATTTAACAGCATGACAGCTAAATCATTATCATCGAATTTCTTATCATTGTGAACCAAACTCTTAACGATTATGCTATAATCACTCAAATTTTCTTCAACATCTTTCCTCGGGTCCATCTTAAAACTAAATAGCTTCTCCAACATATATATCTTGTTAGGCAAAGTTTTAATCAAGAATAAGGTATCTAAGGCAGTCCACAAAGTTCTAGCATCTTTAGCATTATCAATTTGTCTAACAACATTATCAGATAGATGCAAAATTATAGAATTATATGCAATTTCATTCATTTCTTCGATTTCATCATGTTTAGCTTTTAACTTATTAGAAAATTTATCGGGATCATCGAGAGCTTTAGTAACTCTCCGTTGGACCAAAATGGTTCTCATTTTCTGTTTCCATATTAAGTAGTCCTCATTTCCTTCAAATTGCGATAACTCGACTGTCAAACCCATTCCAGATTCTGTAAAAAAGTGGCCCCTACTCAAGGACATAACAGAAAAGGTTTTGAAAAAATCTTTTCCAGATGATCAATATAAAGTCGAAAACATGGAGTTAAAACCAATCCAATCACGAAACCTCAGTATGATGTGTGTGCAAATGTGATCAAAAGCTCAGGCAATACGCATGTATATATAATGCAAGTAAGTATGTTTTCCAGGTTACAAATCAATTACAGGAATTCAATCACCAGAATTCACAAATAAGCATCCAAACAATCATGCAAAAAACTAGTAAGAATACCAAACCTAAGCTAGAGAGAGTTTGGAACAATCTTACCAATCAACTGTTTGAAAAAAAGTAATAATACCCTCAGCTCCTCAATCGAGCAAGCCATCCAGAGTTCACCAAATTACTCAATCCATTCAACAACCTACACAACAAACAACACACGAGAAATTAGTGTCGAAATTTGAAAAAAAAAAGATGCTAAAAAACATAGAACCCTAATCATCAGATTAAATGAAGAATGCAGTCAAACCCTAGATCAAAATCTAGCTATGATGCCAGTTTGTTAGGAATTTACAGCAATGTTCAACTACTCAATTAACATTAACAGAGTTCAACAGGCTCATAAAATCAGCTTGCACTATATAATCAGACATATACCATAGCATAAACTGGTAATCAAAAGAAAAACAGAAATCATAGAAACTGAAAAATCGAAAGCATAGGAACTTAGAACTTTACTTCCCATTCTTCTGTGCTTCTTCCCTTCCTTAGTGACCAAAATGTTTAGGCTCGGGAACAAATTCCATGCCTTGCAAATCCCTGTCCAAAGAGAGCACAAGAACCGGTTCAGAATACATCCTCACTTGGCTTGGATCATTGATCAAGAATCTACCTCAGCCAAGTTTTCGAACCCTAAACCGAAGCTAACCCTTGCGAGAAACCACCTCCACTATTTCAAGCCTAAAATGTAATATAAGGTTCTCTCAACAAGAAGCTAAGGAAGGAGAAGAGACGGACTCGACAGAGAAGAATAGAGAAGACAAAGTCTCAAGCAGAAAAGTCACTCTAAAAAGAAGAGAAAGTCTTGCACCAAGAAAGGAAACCCATGTGAGAGTCATAGTACCAAAAAGTCAAGACTAGAACAAACTGAAATGTCTCCAAGAAGCAAGAAAAAATATCTCCCAAGAATTAATCTCAACCATCCAATTTATCCAAATGCCAAATTTGAAAGTAGTACAAACCGGGTCAGCCCAATAGGTTATGAGAACCACAAAAGCCTACAGATCTATTTAAAAATCATGTCACCTGTATTGCTATATGTTGGTGCCTTAGTATTTCATAACATTATCCAATTAATAATGTATTAAAAATTCCAGTGGTAGATCGTCAACGGGACATGGAAATGGAAGGGATATGATTAAGTCCCTGTATGATATTGACTAAAATCTAGATTTTAATTTAAAAAAATTAATAATTACGTATTTTATGAATTTCTTAACTTTTTAACTACTCATATCATCAATTTCTATCAAAATATAATAAAAATATGATTTTAACTCCTACCAAACAGGGGCCATGAACAATAGAATTAAGGTGAATTATAGTATCTACTCTCTCTTAAAAGAGAGACTTTGAGGTTCACTATTTATTTGTGAATTCTACTCACATATTACTGTTCCATATATAAAAAAAATTGTCGTTTTTATTGACTTAATTGATACCAGTAATTATAAAAAAATAAAAGCATATGTAAATCAACTCATTCACACAGTAACAATGAGATTAATTGTCAATTGCAGTTGATATTTATAAATATCTTCTCCATGTAAGTATTGGAGAAATTGTCAATTGCAGTTGATGAATATCACGTATTGGAGAAGCAAACCAATTCTTGGTACATCTTTTAATTCATTCTTCCTCTCAAATATTCTGACTCTCACTCTTCATCTCTCGCCGTGAAGCGGCAAAATGATCTCTATCGGGTAAGGTTCATATTGTAATTGTAATGGTGATATCATTTCACTAGAGTGCATAATTGGGTTGTTTACTCATTTTTGTAAACCTTTTACCCAACGCTGATGTAATTTGGATTTTTGTTTAGCCTGATGATTTCAACTACCTCAATTTCCATGTTTAAATTTCGCATGACATCCCACTTCAGATTATCTCTAACTAGGTTTTAGAATAAATCTTGAATATCAACGGGTTTTTTGAAGAAAAACCTACTTCAATTTATATAACAGAAATGATCTCATCAGGTAAGGTTCATATTGTAATTGTAATGGTGACATCATTTCTCGTGTTTATATTTGTCATTTTTTTTAGTTCGAATATCTGAAATGGTTTGGCATTGTTGATAATAATTCAAGGTTTTCGATTTGAATTTTTTTATTTGTGATGTTGTGTTTCTGAGTAGAAGAAGAGCAGAAAATAGAAGGAAAAAAGAGAGGAAGAAGACCGTGTCTCCGCACTGTGTGGAGACACGGAGTTGTGTCTTCGCATAGCGCGGAGACACGATCATTCATGTCTTTGCGGTGTACGGAGAGATGAGCACATCATGAGACACGGGCGTGTCTCCGCACCACTTCGTGTATGCTCATGTCTTCGCACCAGCGCGATATTATTATTATTATTTTTTTGCCAAAAATTCTACTTATTTACATTTCACACAAATTATAAATATAATTTCACTTATTAATAATTTAATTCAAAAACATTATAAAATATTCAATTCCATACATACATGAAAATCAAACCTTGTCGGGGGCGTTACCCCTGAACCTCTACGAGGGGCGCCGCTCCCTCAATCCCCACGACTTAACCCGTTATGTTGATTCCCGTTGGGGGCATTGCCCCTGAACCCCTACGAGGGGCGCTGCCCCCTCGACCCCGCAACCTCTACCCTTTTTTTCCAATTTTACCATGTTGCCTCTGCATATCTGATTTCTTCTTGGGTAAGCCATCGTCTACTGTACATATACTCGCAATTGTTGACTTTACATCACTACTTTGCTCCTGACGGTGGCTAAAAGCCAAAGGACAACTTTTCCTTCACGTTTTGCCCACAACATCAAATCCAAATTCGCTACGTCAATTCTCTACCAATCCCAACATTTTTTCTTACAAAAATCTCTTCGCTGAGCTATCCCTTTGTTGAGCACAAAAGCAATTGAACCTGAAAAAAATCCTTCTTATAGCCTTGGTACAAAAATGAGAGATACATTACAGTTTTTGCAACTTTTGTCACATCGACAACAACAAACTTGAAGACAAAGAGAGCGATAACAACAGCTTCGCACTGGACGCACTGATTATAGCAAAAGAATAGCTCATTCTATGTCATGTACATATGTTCTAATATTCTCGGCACGCGTGACTTTTCCCAACAACCTGCAGCTCAAGAGTTGATTGCACATGATCTACATAACAATGAGTGGAAATTCAGTCATATTTTTCGTAGTAAGTTTGTTAATTGTAGGTGAGGTCAATGGGTGGGTTGGGGAGAATGTGCTCTTTTTTATTGGATATTTGATAAATGTGGATTATTTGATTAATCTTAAATATGTATCCATCCTACTCTACCGTTTTTGGTCGTTGTCATGAACTAAAATAACTATCCCTTTTTAATGTTGGGTAATTTATGTGGTAGAATTGCATTAAATATTTTTAGTTCCGAATTTACCCTTAACATCAGTGTATATAAAAATTCATTTTAAATTATTATGTGGGGGTATTTTTGATAAACTTATTGTTAAGATAGGGGATGTAATTGTCTTTCCAATTCACAGCGTAATAAATGTTGTTTGTCAAACAACTATCATTTGATTAATTTCCAATGCAACCGAGTTTTTAATGGCAATTTTAATTTCTTTTCATATAAGAAATCTCTTTTCCAAAGTTCATTCATTCTCTTCTTTTATACAAATGTGTGTGGAAATTTTGTAATACAATCTCTCATCTAATTTTAACATTCAAGACTCTAATATTACATTTAATAGAACAACCATGTGTATTGCACGAGGCAAAAACTAGTATTGTTAGAAACGTGTAATAAGATATTTGTTATTACATTGTATTAGTAAACATCGTGTAAGCTAAAGAATCGAATCAAAACTGAATCAATCGGTTCCAGTTCTATATATTGAAAAATAATGAAAATAAAGTATGAAATTATTTGTTAAACTCAAAATAGAAAAAAATAGAATATGAAACCCTTGTCATTATTGTAATCTAACAATGCATAAAATCAATTAAACAAGGCAACAAACAAAAATTTACTTTAAAGCTCAAAATCAACTCACAAAGGCGGAAAAAAAATGATAAACTATTAAGCACAACATAAATGGTAAAATTTGGATTGAAAACTATTTTTTTTAAGAAAATCCATGCAAATTAATATATATTAAAAATACATGCCATATTTATAACCTTGTTATTTTTATTCGTCCTCAAGAATCTTCATTTTATGGTCGGGCCTTTAAAAACAACAAGAAATTTGAATTCTTATGAAATATTGAATTAAAAATATATATTTTTCTATTGGTTGCATTAAAGTTATGAATTTGTAGAATATTTTAGAATTATTTAGATTTGAATTTTGACTACCCATTAAGTTTTGCTGCAAAGGAAAGAAGAAAAAGTATATGAAAAATGAAATTTTGACATAGATAATTTTGAGGTTTGCTTAAATATCCGATGCATATTGGTGTAATGCACCAACAAAAAGGGAAATAAGAAAAGAAAATAGAGACAAGAATGTACATATAAGAATTTAGAAAAAAGTTGGAAACCACTTATCGAATTTAATATGAGTCCAAACTTTTCGATATGATCTACAAAGTAAAAGAATAGTTTGTAGTGGCCAACAATGACTTTGCAATCACAACACAAAATAAACCAATTATAAAAACAAAGCAATAATATTTTTGGAAAATAAAGAACAATTAATAAGACTAACAAAAATAAAACAACATTAAAACTATAAGGGTGTGTTTGATTGGATTTATTTTCCATGGAGTTTTCCGCTGAAATTCCTATTTTGAAGTGTTTAATTGCTATTTTTTTTTTCATAAAAAATATTTTCCAACTTTTAAAAATATCCCTAATTTTCCTTATTTTTATGGAAAACATTTTATTTGGGGAGTATGTTTTTGTTTTCTTCAAAACAAGGAAAATATTTTTTTATTCTAAAATATATTTCCCATCTCAATCAAAGTATAAAGGGGAATAGAATAGAAAATCCAAACCGAGCCCCAAACGGGTTTTTATAAATAATGAGCTCTAATAACATAGAACAAAGAGGTGAGAAAAACTAACACATCAATGATTTGGGAAATGTTGATACAATTATGCTACATAGACATAATAGTTAACATAATCATTGACATAATATCACGTGATAACTTATCATTGAATTATTTAAAACACGGTTAGATTTTTCAATCAATCACATCTTGTCAATACATATTATGTTACCTACTTTCCGGTAAAATAACATTATTCATGTTGATAACCCCATTTACATTCTCAGACTCTATTTGTTTCTCATTTTCCATCCATAAAAATGAAAAATATGACAATTATCCATCACATCAAGCCATCAATTTTGAATTTCTATTTCTTATGTGGGGTTCAATAATGGCTATATCTTTCATTCTTATTCTGCAATAATGAGAATCAAACGAGCCCTCAATGTGAAAAACTATCCAAGTCATGATGCATGATTTACATGCCACAAATGCTCGGTATTATGTCGTCAATACTTCTTCAACTAGAAAAAAAAACAATCAATTACAAAAATATCAACTGTGAATGTACATTGATTTTAACACCTTTTTAACACTTTAATTAGAATGACATTGTGTGAGTTAACATTTTTTTGTACATTGATTTTAACAACATTATTTTCACTCAATGGTCATATTTTCTACAAAGAGAGAGATGTCATTCAAAATATCAACTGTGAATGTACAAATAGCTTAATTATACAAAAATAGTGTAGCAAACTTTTAGAAGGGAAAACCAATTTATATAAAGTAAGGAATTAAAAAAATAGGAAAACAAAGACAAAAAAAGGATTGAGAATTGAGAAATAAGGACGGGATCTAGGAATAAAGATTAAGGATCGAGAATTCAGCACTAAGAAATGCGGATTGAGATTTGAGAATTGAGGATCGAGAATTCGTAATAGTAAAATGTGGATTTAGAAATGAGGAATGGTGATTGATGATTAAAGAAATAAGGATCGAAGAACGAGGAATGAGAATTTGGAGGATTTGATTTGACAAATAAGAAAAGAAAAGAAAATAGACACAAGAACGGACATATAAAAACTTGGTAAAAAGGTGAGAGCCAATTATCAAATTCCGATGACAGAACGTTAAATACTCCCATTTTACTAAATCATAGTAGTAACAAGTTCAAGATTTCCGATATGATCTACATTATATATCACAAAATGGAATTGAAGCTATGAATAAAACAGTAGAACAATGGAGGAAATGTTGTATATTATTTCACACATAGAACCGGGTCACTTACATCATATTTATACAAGGAGATGGTATAACAAACTGAGTGCTACAATCATTTCCTAACAGATTGCTATCTAACAGAATTGGAGAGAGACTAAAAGGAATATGTAAATTCTAGAATGTACATCTTCCACACACTTCCTTATCCGGCATCTATGGTATATTCATTATGCAACTGGCAATTTCTTCTTGCTTCTGAAACCTCTTGCTGGAGCTGCTGATGTGGAATATTCATGTGGCAATCCTGCTGATGTGGCTTGTCCATGTGGCAGTCCATTTGTATTTGGTTTTCATTCTTCAACATTATACAAAAGAATAATAGTCTGTGACCAACACCACAACACAAAATAAACCAAATATAAAAACAAAGCAATAATACTTCGGAGAATAAAGAACAATCAATAAAACTATAACAGAAATTCAAACAACGTTAAAACAGTAAGTATAATAGGAAATAGAAGAGAAAATCCAAACCAAGCCCCAAACAGTAAGTTCTTATAAAATTGTGCTCAAGAACATAGAAGAAACATGTGAGATCAACACTTTTATTCAATGACTTGGGCAAAATGTTTGTATCATCATTTACATTTTCTCATGTATAATTTACATACCACAAATGGTCGGGGTATTCTGTCATCAATGATCCTACCATGAGAGAGAGAGAGAGAGAGAGAGAGAGAGAGAGAGAGAGAGAGAGAGAGAGAGAGAGAGTAATTAAATGCAAATTGAGGAATGAGATACAAGGATTAAAGAAATTAGGATTCAGGAACAAAGAAAAGGGGACAAGGAAATAGAAATAAAAATTGAGAATTGATTTTGAAAAATTAGAAAAGAAATTGAGACGAGAAGAAAACGAGAAGGAAAAAAAAAAGGGAAAATAACACTTAAACCACAAAAATAAGGAAAAAAAAAATATGTAAGAGCAAATTTATGCCAAGACAAACATTTTTTTTTTATATTAAAAATGTTATAATGGATATATAAGAACTTAGAAAAATAGAAAGCACTTGTCGAATTCCGTGGGCACAATGTTGATTACACCGATTTTACTATGTCATATCGAAAAAATGAATACTTAGGTGTCGTTTGATGTATATTTTTTGAAAATAGATTTTGTGAAAAGTAATTTTTTTGGAGTATGTGTCGTTAAAAATTATAGATCCATATGAAAAATTATTTTATTGGAAGAATGTATAGTTATAAAAAAAAGAGTTATAAAATCTGTAGCAAACATGGGCATAATGTATTCACAATAAGTGAAGATTTATAGTAAAATGACTAACATGCAACGTAAAAAAGTTACTCATCTGTAATACAGGAATTTACTTATTATGCAGTGATATATATGGTTGCACAAGCAGTTAATGAACCAGTATAATGTTACAGACCATTGAATTTATGTAGAGATAAGTTCCTTAAAGATGGCTTCACATAAACTTGCTTTGCAGATCAACAGATGCCCAGCATCGGGAACTTCGTGATATTGAATCCAAGGAATTTGCTGGGACAAATACCTGTTCAGCTCGAATGGAATAAACTTGTCATCGTATCCTTGCCAAATATGAACAGAGCCCTCATTATTAGGAAAAGGATTGCTTATATCTGTGGGATCGAATTCCCAATTGCCATAACTAACAATCATGTCACGGTATAAACTCTCCTGAACGCCTTGTTGTTGTACCTTTTCCTGAAAGACGAAATAATCATGAATTCTCTTTCAGAACTTGTTTGGTGAGCAGCATTAAAGGGTAAAAAGTTAATACTTAGTCCGTTTAATGTTTAATATTATCCAATCATATGTACCAGACGTGTCCTTAGTATACACATATTGATAGAAGAATACACACAGTCGAATAAAGTAAAATAAGAACAGAACACATAAGCATGTCTATGTCAGCGTACTGCAATATTTACCCAGCATTGCTTGGAGAAGCATGTCAAATTCGTTATACATTGAAAGGTGCAGCTGAAAAATCCAATTTATGGCTTGTATAGAGATTCTTTGGGAGTGCTTAAATTATAATTTTAAACAGTGGGTGCCACAGAATGCGTGGATTAAAAGTTGGTAATAAGTTATGGGTCTATGTGTGCATAAAAAAAGTATTTGACCAGTTTAAATTATAATTTAAACTTAGCCAAAAGTGTTAAGCTCAAAAGTTTTTAAATAAACAACTTTTTATTGATCAAAATTTGGAAATTACTTATTTTCACAGTGAGTTAAGGGTTACTTTACTAAGAAGTAAATAACTAATCTAAACATGCTCGAAAATATACGATTAGCTAAGTGGGAGAAGGTAAATCTACCTGACCATCGCTAGGAGCTGCCGACAATTGCTTTATGATCTCTATATCATGGTGGCTGAGTGCGTCCATCTTACCTTCCATGCTACTTAAAGAAGGGAACCATTTTTGAGTCATCCACCAATAGAACAACCACGGTGCATAATGCGCAATTCGCAATGTTCGCTGGTCTTGAAAGAGCAGCTTCTTTAAGGTTTCTTGTGCTAGTTTAGTGGGAAAGCAAGGCCACCAATAGTTAACAACTGGAACTACAAGGGCAGCTCCCGACAACCTTCAGTCATATAACTCAAGTAAAACTTCAAGTATTTGCTCATAAGGAACACAAATGAACATCTTTTCAATTAAGTAGGCCGGTGTGATTTACGTTAAACACTATTAGTGTAATACCCCAAAAATCCTTTATAGTCATTAATTCTGAAATTAAGACCTTTGTGTAAGAGGATCAAATTACATATTGACCAAAGTTGAGGGATTACACGTGCAATTTCCTAAACTAGAGATTTATATGATTTTGATAGAGAATATGTAAATACCATATAAGTGAAAGATAAATTAAGAAAATTCATTCCTTGATAACTTTTACCATATATGTGTCACTCTAACCATAGTTAAATGAGATATTCAAGGAATGATTGTAGAAAAATGATAAATTTCCTTCTACCTGTAAAGATATATATGTTAATTATTTTAATTAAAGACGTATTAGAATTAATTAAGGAGTGATTATAGGTAAATGGTTAATTTTCCATATGTGTGTGTGTGTGTGTTAATTATTTTAATTAAAGTCACATTAAAGTTAATTAAGAGGTGATTATAGGAAAATGGTTAATTTTTCATATACGTGTGTTGAGGTAAATATTATGGAAATTAGCATAATTTCTATTTATAATTAAAGACAAATTTAATGAAATTGACATGAATCAAGAAGAATTATTTTTCTATATATATAATTACTATAATTACGTGTGTCTATATGTATACAGTTATAATTTACTGATTTAAATTATATAATTTATACAATTACGTGCGTCTATATATGTTGATTATATCGAATTATGTGATTGCTATAATTACATGTGTGATGTGTCTATACATGTATATAATTATGATTAATTATTTTTTATTGTATGATTACTATAATTACGCATATATATATAATTGATTTAAATTATATGATCACTATAATTACATGTCTATATATGTATATAATTATATATGATTGTGATTGGTTGTGGAAATTAAGTAAATATCTATATATATAAAAGATAATTTCCATGTATATATAAAAGATAAGTTAAAAAGATTTTTTTAAAATAATTTCCATGTCTATATACTATGGGTGTGTTTGAGCCACATTGTTTTGGAAGAATGTATTTTAGAATAGTAAATTGATGGAGAGTGTGAGGTTGAAAAAAAAAAGGAAAAGTTATTGATGTGATGGAAAATATTATTTTTATTGAAGAATGTGTGGTTGAAAATGAATAGAAAAATGAGAATGAAAATTATAATGTGGAACAAACAGGGGCTATATGTGTAAATATATATATATGTATAATTTTTATACAATATAACTTATCTAGTGCGCAATTATAGGGATATCATCATAATACATTCATTTTGATACTCCTAAATGCACATATAAATATTACACGTAAAATACACTCAAGTAGACATAAAACCTATCGCTTTATTAAAAAAGTTAAATTCTCCTTCACGTATTTACTACGACTCTCTTCAAACTATCAAAGTAAGTGTAGTCATATGTTGTATGTTAAATCGTTTTTCCTACTTTAAAATACGGAATTCGATTTATGAATATAATAAGTCATATATGTTTAAGTTCAAAGGACCAGAGTTTAGTATCACTACGCACGGGAATTATAGGAATAAAATACGATTCTTAATTCCCGTGTCTCCCTATGTATATTATGATTATGTACGGGAATTATGGTCATCTAAGTTCAGTTTATAATCCCTGTCTCCCTATGCATGTTAAAAATTCCTAAATTTTAAATATGAATTACGATTTATGTAGCTCACTTATTGGGATTTTATCTCAATATTTATGAATTTCCCCCTTTTAGGTAATTGAGGTTCGAGACATTGGAATTTGGAACTGGTCTCTGGTGGTAATAAAGATATTATTAAACAATTTATTATTTTACTTTTGTGGTTTAGTAATTCTTCTTTTTCAATTATTGTAATTGGGACAAAAGCTATATTTTTACAAAAGTTAACTTATATTTTTACGATACGTATTTAACGACTCAAAGGGTAAGTTTTGGGTCGTTACAATTAGTCAACCAGCTTACAGCGTTGTTTCACTGTGGTCGCGCAACTTTTTTCAGTTCTAAATCAGTCATTGAATTCCAATTTTCCTTTTTCAGTTTAAGCACTTTGTCTGCTGAATAAACAGAAATGCTGAAATGTCTAACAAAAGATATCACTTGCCATGGAAAACCTGTCAATGCACTGTTTATACTGTCCAAACAGTAAAAAAAAATCCAAAGATTTTTCAAAATCACGACTGGTTCAAAATGCACTAATGGATTTTCCACGTCATGTTAATTTATCTGACAGAAATATATGTAGTGCCAAACTGAAACAAAAATGAATACTCGGCGACTAATTTCTAGCCGTGATGATTAAGCCTTTGGTAGAAGGGAAGCAGAAGAGATGAAACCTGGTTATTATATTCTACCTGTGTGGTAAGTATTTTAGGCAGCCATAAACCGCATATGCTCCCAAGGAGATGCCAATCATAGAAAACTTGGGTCCAAGTTGCAACTTGTCGGCAAGTTCCTGAATATCGATTGCATCACTTTTCACTGAACGTTTAGGATTTGGATCACTTTCTCCATAACCTGCACGATCAAACGACAAGAGATATATCTGGAGCCCCTTTAAGAGTTCCTGGAAAGCAGAAAAGATAGAAGAAAATTTTATGATAAAGTAAAGCGGTAAAATCAACGATCTATGCCAGTAAAAATAGATAAGAAAAATGCGCAATGCAATCAACTGCAAATCCAATAAACATTTTGTACTAGAGAATTTTCCCATAACATATCAAGCGGTGATCATCTCAAGTTGAAAATTGTCATGTTCAAGGATAACTAACCTATATTCACCCATCCCTGTAGAAACTAGAAAGATTGAAGACAACAATTTTCTAAGATTACTTACCTCTGCAAATTTTATTCAAATGAATTTCGGTTGTGTAATAAAAACACCAAATCACATGTATTTAGGTTTGATGGCTTAAACAGGAGATAGGAAACAATCATGCCCTCTTGGTTTTATCAACATCAAGAAAGCACAACAACTTGGCATGGAAAATTAGAGTTGGTAATGTTAAAAAAAATTTCGTTCTTTAAGCGTTTACCTCAAGGATATTCCATTAACATCAAGGAGAGAGGGAGAAAATAGCCATATTGCCTCGGAAAATTAAATAAAAGAATTGAAACTTAGGCAAGATAGAATTTTTCATACTTCAGAAATAGGTAAATTGAAGTCTTTTGAATCAGCAAATCCATGAGAAATAATGATCTTGTACTTTGCTTCTTCCTTCGTGGTGCCCCTCTCTTTGTAGGCCAAATGCCTTCCGTCACTTAATTTGACTCTGGGTGAAGTCACCGGAGGGCCACCTGGAGAACCGCAGACTTTGGGAGGGGGAGGTCTTAGTGCTAGATAAGCATAGCCTGCAAAGCTGGCTAGTACTCCAACTACAATCGGAGCAATCATATCTGTGAACAACAGAAAAGGTACTGTTTGCTTGATTAAATCTAAAATGGAGTCATAATTTGGCAGGGATAAATGAACAATTGGTCCACAAATAGTGCAGAAGTGGGAAGATGTGCTCAACCTTTCATTATAGTTGCACAAGCAGTCCCACAAAGATAGATACCATCAAAATCTTCAGTAAATGGTCGTGTGGCCCTCGTGGGAACATACCTCACTTCAAATTTCTAATCCAAGTTGGGAAAGTTGGGCATGTGAAGACACATGGCGATTTAACAGAGATTTGGTCGTTTTGCATCATTGAGGACTGATTGTGCAACAATAATAAAACCTTGATGACCATCTTGCTACTCGAACAATATGTTGGGGAACAATTGTCCAAACTAACCGTATGTGATGCCAGTTAAGGCAGTACTCTTCACACATAAATTTTACCCAGTTATGTACACAAATACTATCAGGGAGAGTTCTATAGTCGGAAATCAGCAACACAGCGGCTTTGAATCTTGAAAAGAGAAAATAAGCCAAATGCACCTATTAAAATGCTTCTTCTTAGATATAGAACTACTAGATAGCTTTCCTACACCAAATCCCCAAAAATTCTCCAACTTTATACCTTGATTAATAATAAAATTAATGCAGGCATTAAAATGATAAGACCACAAGGAGCCAGTTGTTTCCCTTTGCTTTATGTAGAATGGCGTCTAATTTGTTCATAATCCAAGATTATCGTTGTCTTCTTCGTCGTGTTAATCAAGCCCCTACCCCACCTCAGGAAGCCCCGCACCCTTCCCACTCTATCACCTAGTCTGTCAGACAAAATTGTAACAACCATGTTGTGTAGAACTCACACTTTACGCTTCTAAGGAAGAATGCCCAAATGGTTGTAACTCCACAAACCAAGCCTTAGCCTACACAATTAGGTGATTACAAGACTACACTACAATTCCTAAAAAGTTACAATTCAGGATCATCAAATGAAATCACATATAACATCATGGCAAGATCAAGGGCCCTAGAAATAAAAAAGAAACCCATAAAGAGGAAAATTTACAGAGAGAGAACCCACTTGAAGATAGTTTGAATAAGGTTCCTCTTTGCTTGGACTTCCTAGTGTGAGCTCTAGCTGATGCAGCAGATATATTTTCTTGGTATTATTTCCACCATTTTGCAATGATTTATGTGGGTAATTTAGAGTAGAAAGTTTGACACGCTCAAAACGCAATGATTTAGAGTAGAAAGGTTGACCCGCTTAAAACGCTATTATAGAAGATTTATTGAGGGTTTCTCAAAAATAGCAAGGCCGATGACTCAGTTGACAAGAAAGGATGTGAAGTTCCAGTGGATAGAAAAATGTGAAAGATGCTTTCAAGCACTCAAGTAGAGATTGACTTCGGCTCCTGTATTGACAATACTAGATGGCTCTGATGGATTTTTGATTTACACCGACGCCTCCAAGCAGGGTTTAGGTTGTGTTTTGATACAACACGGAAGAGTAGTTGCTTATGTCTCGGGACCGTTGAAGCAGTATGAACAGAACTATCCAACGCGATCTTGTAGCGGTAGTTTACGCCTTAAAGATATGGCGTCATTATCTCTATGGTGGGAAGTGCGAAATCTATACAGACCACAAGAGCCTCAAATATTTCTTGACGCAGAAAGAACTGAATATGAGACAGATGAGATGGTGGAACTAGTAAAAGATTATGACTGTACAATTTATTACCATCCGAGTAAGGCCAATGTAGTCGCAGATGCCTTAAGCAGGAAGATGGGATCCTAGTTAGCTGTTCTACCCACGGTGCAGGAACATTTGATAAAAGACTTTGAGAAACTGAGATTAGAAGTCATCACTCCACTAACCCAGACTACAGCAATAATAAGAGCGTTCATGATTCAACCTAGTCTTCGGGGATCGAATCGAGGAAGCACGTGATAATGACCCATTTTTACAGAAGATTAAGGCTGAAGTTGGTACAAACAAACATAGAGGATTTGAAGTATCTGCAGATAACATACTAACTTTTAAAGGAAGGTTGTATGTACATAAGGATGAGAGCATAAGGAACGAATTATTGGAAGAGGCCCACTCCATCCCTTATGCTGCATATCCAGATGGTACAAAAATGTACCGAGATCTTCGAGATACATTTTGGTGGAGAAACATAAAGAGAGGAATTGGTCCGTTCGTGGAGAAATGTATTGGCTGTCAGTAGGCAAGACAGAACATCAAAGGCCATTAGGACTACTTAAACCGTTGGATATTCCATAATGGAAATGAGAACACATAACAATAGACTTTGTGGTATGCCTTCCGAGGCCAGCAAGAGGTCATAATGCTATTTGTGTAGTAGTTGATCGTCTGACGAAAGTCAGCTCATTTTCTGCCAATCAAAGTAAATTTCAACATGGAACAGTTCGTACAATTATATATTAGTAAGATAGTCAGATTCTATGGAGTTCCAGTCACTATTGTTTAAGATAGAGACCCGAATCTAAATTTTGTAAAAGTTTGCAGGCAGCCATGGGGACAAAACTGAAATTTAGTACTGCTTATCATCCTCAAACAGATGGATAGATAGAAAGAACCATTCAAACTTTTGAAGATATGTTGAAGGCTTGTGTTTTGGATCTTGGTGGTAGTTGGGAGACAATTTGCCGTTAGTGGAATTCGCCTACAATAATAGTTTTCAGGCCACTATAGGCATGGCCCCATGTGTAGCTCTTTATGGTAGGAAATACAGATCTCCTATCCATTGGGGCGAATTTGGAGAAAATAGAATTTTAGGTCTTGAAATCATCAAACGAACAGTTGAAGCGGTTGATAAGATTAGAGCAAAAATAAAGGCAACACAAGACCGACAGAAAAGTTATGCTGATGGTAGAAGAAGGGATTTGAAATTTCAAGTGAGTGACAAAGTTTTTCTAAAGGTGGCACCAATGAAGGGTATATTGAGATTTGGCAAGAAAGGAAAGTTGAGGCCATAGTTCGTTGGACCTTTTGAAATTCTTGAAAGGATTGGTAGTGTGGCTTACAGACTTGTCTTACCATCTGAACTCGTAGCAGTGCATAATATGTTTCATGTTTCGATGCTTAGAAAATATGTTCATGATCCTAATCATGTGGTAAGCTACTAGATATTGGAGGTACAAAAAGACTTATCATACGAAGAAATATTGACAATGATTTTGGACAGAAAAGTGCATCAACTCAGAAACAGAGAAGTTTTCTTAGTCAAGATCCAATGGCGAAATCATAGATTTGATTAGTCAACTTGGGAGAAGGAAGAAAAGCTTAAGATCAAGTATCCAGAACTCTTCAATTAACCAAGGTAAACTTTTGAGGACGAAAATATTTTAAGGAGGGGAGATTGTAATGCCCCCGAAAATTTTCATAGAATAGAATTTAATGTTTGTATGCTATATTTTAATATTTTGAAAGTTAGGGACTAAAGTGATACATTTATTAAATTATATTTTTTTGGATCAAATATTTAAATATTGAAAGAGTAATGATAAATATATCAATATTGATCTCGTTGGATATATCGTAATTAGATACATAATTTAGGCTCGAAAAAAAAGTCGATTCGGATAAATCAGCTCCAAGGTATTGTAGTTTGAAGAAAATTTTAAAATCTAATTTTTTTATTTAATTATAATTTTGAATGTATGTGGAGATATACACGTGTATGGAAATGTTTTGGGTTGATTTTGACACGTGTACAAATCATATCTTGTTTAGATTTGGTCCAACAGTTTGTTTCAAATTCAGTTCCCTCACTTTATCCAATTACACCATATCCTACACGTTTCGGCTACGTGCCAACTTGAAGATCTAATTTCTATTCTCTATCTATATAGTTGTATGACTTGATTGATGACATATATACAAAATAAATTTTTACGGTAAGTGAGGCAGAAAAGAAAGAAAGGGGAATTCCAAATTAAAACAAGTTAACAAAGTAGGAAAAGATGTGTAGTTATTTATTCCGTTTAAATTATTTTTGTTTCATGTTGATGAAATTTTATACTTATGAAAGTTAAAGATATGATATGATATGACATTTTATGATATGATATTATGGCCATTCCGGTACGAATGATATGATTTTAGCTTTTACTGGTTCTAAAGATATGACGACTGTATGATTTATCTTGATGTATGATTTAAATATTTTATTCGGGATTGAACCATATTTTTAAGTTTCTACTGAGTATTCTCATGTACTCACCATTTTCCCTACTCCTCACAGGTTAGAACGGGTTATTGGTTGGTGGGCGATGATGTGTAGTCATAGTGCCAATATTTATGGGACACAATAAAATGAAATCAATGTAACGTTCCTTAAATTTCAATTTTTAGCAGAAATCTTTAGTTTAAATTTATTAAACTCGTTAAATTTAATTTTTTGAAGTATGGGACAATTTATTTGGTCATGTAATTTCGTATGGTGACTTGAGAATTTTAACTTGTTTATGATATTTGGTGATTATCTTGCTATGTATGTTTTCTGCAGATAAATAATCTATCTTTATTTGAGTTTCCAAGAATATGCAACTTAGTAGTTTTAAATTTTGTGAATTATATAAGATGTGTAGATCAAAATTTGACATTTCCTTATAAATAGTTTTGGTAACGATCTAAATTCTTAAAATTTGGGTCGTTACAAACTTGATTATACATGTATTCCCATTTATGCATGATAAAAAGGAAATGTAATTGCTATTATGAATTGCGACTTCAATTATCTCTATGAGTTGTGATGAGTTCTAATGTGATCTATTATTTCAATGAATTGAAGAAATGCATGTTCTTAAAATGTTGTGCTATCTTTTATGAAAAATGATATAGACCCCAATTCTTTTTCGATTGTTGATTTATAAAAGATATGGGGAATATATTTTTTTGGCTAATTTAATATATCTTAATTTTATGTGTCGTATATTGGTGCTATCACTTTCCTTATGCTAAACGGAGAGATTGAGTAAGATAAATTAAAAAGGAGAAGTCTTTTATCATTCCTTATAGCTTTCGATCTTACGAGTTATGCTTTTTTGCTTATGCCAAAAAGGGAAAATATGAAGTGAGATGATGATTATGCATGCTTTGATTTGAAATATAATATACTTTAAATGTCTAGTTGTTGATTTGTAAAAGAAATTGGGAATATGAATTACATGATGAATTTATGATGTATACTCATTTATCAATATAATGTTAATTGTTCAAACTTTACATTGCAAATCATTTTGTTTGTCATAATCAAAAGGAAAGAAATTGCTGACCTATGGTTGATTATAATCTTAATGTTTTGATCATAACAAACAAGTCATTTTATTTACTAACATTTGATTTTGAATGATGATAGTTCAATGTTAAACTCGATCAAGAATTGTCAAAATGAACACATCATAAATCGGACTCGAAATGAAGATCAAAGTAAAAGTTAGCATTCGAGACGATAGCGATTTGCATGCAACGATTGAATTGGGGCTTGAAGATTCGCAAAAAACTCAAATCAAGATAAAGCCAAAAGAACGACAAGTCAAGACGATTAAATATTGTACATTTAAATGTAAAGGTATTAACTATTCGATTCTTAGCAAGCGCATAAAACTTCAATTATTTTCATAAACTGTCACTTTCATAAAAACACTTTTCATTCATAATATGAAATAGATTTTGAAAAAGCAATTTTAAAAAAATGGTCAATCGAATTTTTTTGGTCAACCGAACGTCCAACAGTCAGAATCTTGCAACGACTATATTCAAAAAATTGGTCAACCGAAAATTTCGATCAACCGAACTTACCCGAGAGTGTCTCTTTTTACTCTATAAATATCCATTTCTTTTGCATTCAATTCAACCAACTTACAAGAGAGTTTTTAAGAGTTTATTTATTAAAAATTATTGAGATTACTTGAGTCTAAATTCTATTTCATTTATTAAAAAGAATTTTTTAATTGTTCCAACATATTTCATCATTTTTATCAAAGAACTTTTCATAATTTCATCTATTCTTCATTCTTGATAAAAGTTTTCTTTACCAACACTTTGATTTAAGTGTAAATATCTTTTCATACTTAACTTGTATTATCTGTTAAGGGAGATCATATGTTGAAAACTTTGATATAAAGAATTTCTTGATTGATCAAAACTAGTTTCATCTATTTCATTCAGAATTCTATTTTACAAATAAACTTTTCAATCTCATATCTTTCAATTCTTGATAAAAGTCTTCTTTGCCAACACTTTTATTAAAGTGTAAAATCTCTCTTCATACTTAATTTTTATTATTTGTTAAGAGAGATCATTGGTTGAAAAACTTTGATACAAAGATACAAACTATTTCATTATTCATCATTCATCAAAGTTTACAACAAAAATACTTGAGCTTTACTATTTGCTATCTATTGAAATGTTATCATAACTCTCTATATACTTAACTTGATTATATCATTGGTTAAGATAGTTTCTTCAATTGTAAAATTAACACTTACACTTTGACGATTTCAAGAGCCTTGTGAAAACTCGATTATAAGAATATGTGCTCCTTGTTGTAAATCACCTAAGGATAAATGCTTCTTATTGTAAGTCACTTAATGATTGGTACTCATTGTTGTAAGTTACAATTATAGTGCATTTGACATTTCTCGTGATGGAGAGCTTGGTAACGGGGACGTAGAACACATTGTGTATCGAATCCCATTAAATTGGTTTGTTGTCTTTACATTATTGCGTTTTACTTTATATTATCATTTATATTGTGCTATATTCATACTTGAATTAAGTTATCGAATTTGCATATTTACTTCTCATATTACACTTTGCATTTGTTTCTTAAGTTTGAATAGTTTTGAGACTAATTGTTGAAAAGGCTTCAAAAACCAATTCACTCTCCTCTTAGTTAGTTATTCTTGGGCTAACAGAAGTTTCACGATAAGGTAACACCACATATTCATTATTTTTCTATATTTCTTTCTTTATGATCCATGTAATGCCCCTTTATAAATACTTAATTTCAAAAATTGACCCCCTATTTAAGATTTCAACATAATTTTCATCTTATTAGTCTTAAACAATCCACACAAAGTTTAGCACACATGAAATCTACATGTATCTCAATATCTCCCTACAACAATTCAATCACCTGAAACTATCTTAGAATTGGTTTAAGGATGTATAATTTAGCGGTTATTTGGATTTAGCATCTAACGTCCACTATTTTTTTTTTACCTATTCAAATTTTGAATCAAATTATTTCTCCATGGTACAAAACATAAATCTTGTATGCAAAAATATCAAATTTCACATGAATAAGCATAAATTAACCTTAACACGTAACTTTTTCACGATTTATAGTCTAATACGTGATTCTAAATATATACATGTGGGCAAAATTATCTAACTCACACAAGTACACAAAAAATAAATAAGCTGAATTTTTTTTTGTACTCGAACAAGCACACAAACAAATAAAAACTCAATGTACATCCACTCTCAAACTTATAATAGACATTGTCCTCAATGTCTAAAAATATAACATGTAATACGTAAAAATTAAGGACAAAGACGGGAACTAAGTGCTCCCCTAATATATATTTGACGGTGGTGGATGGACGACATGAAAGTTCTGGCTCACTTGCAATGTATTTTCCCTTATCCGATGTGTTCAGGTGACATGTTCCTTCAAAATAGTAAAAAATTAATCATAACATGAAACAATTTGTAGTGAACTCATACACAGCTTAAAGGAGATTATGAGGATGAAGGTACCCTATACTACTAAAAGAATAAAAATTACTAATCCTAAATCTAAAAGTAAAATAAACTAAAAAAAAAAAAAAAAAAATTGGGTTGTCTCCCAATAAGTGCTTATTTATAGTCATTAGCTTGACTTTATTATTTTGGCTATTTATGATGGTTTGAAATGAGAGTTTTCAACCTTGCATCGACTATACTGACAATTGTTTTTTAAGTCATCTTTAAGTCTTCAGATTATAAGATTTCCATTGTTGTCCCGTCCAACAATTCCACATGCGTCATTTTTGTTCTTGTTAATTTTCCAATGATTGATCTTTCAGCATTTCTCAATGTTTGGAGGTTGCTTCAGTGGAGTATTCATGGTAAAAATTTGTTATTTTTCTTCCACCCTTAAGATTATTTCACATTTTTCAAAATTCATTAATGCTCGTGCAGTAGATAAGAATGGTCTCCCCAAAATTAACGGCATATGTTGAGCATCTATATCAAGGATAATGAAATCAGCAGAAAGAAGTTATCTCCAACTTTAATGAGCACATCATCTACCACTCTATAAGGATGATTGAGTGTCATGTCAGCCAACTGTAGGATTACTGATGTTGCTTTTGGATCATCCAACCCTAATTTCCTGTAGATGGGCAATATCATCGAATTAATACTTGCTCCAGAATCAATTAAAGCTTTTAAATTATTTGAATTTCCTATAGAGCAAAGTACAGTAAAACTCCCTGGATCTTTTAATTTATAATGGATCATATGTTTTATGATTGCACTGCACTCTTCTGTTAGAGCCACTGTTTCATCTATTGATAGCTTTCTCTTCTTAGTCAACATCTCTTTTAGAAACTTTGTGTAATTTGGAATCTGCTGAATGGCGTCAATGAAGCGAATGTTGATGTGAAGTTGTCTGAGGGCATCTAAGAACTTCTTGAATTGTTTGTCCAGTTTATTGTTCTGCAACCTTTGAGGGAATATGACTTGAGGTGTATTTTTATTGGCAGGAACGATTATCTTAACTAGTGGACTGTCTAACTGCTCTTCTTGATTAATCTTTGATGATTCTTCAAACTGTACCCCTTGTCCATCGCCCGTAGTAGGTACTTGATTCTCCTCTATCCGTTTCCTTTTCACAGTAATTTCTAGCAATTGAACTCCACTTCTTGTTGTAATGGCATGGACTTGTTCCTATTTTATCTTTCGTTGAAGTCTTTGAGGGAATGAAATAGACGACACATATACTTGAACATGGGTTGTATGCTCAATTTCTGGTGTCTTAATAATTGCATAATTCACAACTTCCACTACTAATACCCGTTCCCGTGGGTTCTTTTCTGTGTTGCTTGCCTTGTGGCCAGTTGGCCAATGCGACTATTTGCCATACCTGAGTTTTCAAGTATTTAATTATTGCCTATTGATTTCAAAAAATAGCTTGCTGGTTCTGAAAAGTAGTCTCACTTTTTGTAATGAACTTAGCCACTAATTCTTCCAACGATGACTTCTTTCCTTGTTGTTGTTATTGAAATCCTGGTGGGTTGCCCTGAATTTGACATTCTTGACCCTGATTATTAACCCATGAGAAGTTATGATGCTTGTTCCAATCTGGATTATAGGCGTTGGAGTAAGGATTGTTCTGATGTATCTGAAAGTTCTATGCATAACTGACTTCCTCAGGTTGATAAACATGTGTTGAGGCTAAAGGACAACTTGTAGTTATATGATTTGCCCCCACAGCCTACGCAAACTGGTGCTGGTTGGTGCACCATGCTCACATTATGAGTTAGTTTGTCCAATTTCCTTGTTAATACTTCCAAATGGGATGCCAATGATGTAATTGCGTCAATGTTGTGAGTACCTGCTATTTTCCTCGAAGTTTCTCCCTTTCTTTTCAAAAGCTTGATGTAATTGAACTTTAATTCCTTGTTATGACTTGATCTCCTCTCTCAAAATATAGCAATTGACCCCTTGTTCTTGATGAGTTTGATAATAATATTGTGTGTGAAAAGGCAAAAGAGGTTTTTTCTATGTGTAGCCCTCATTCTTTATTTATAAAAGCCAGAAAATAGATTAAAATCGCGTTCAATTTAGTTTCCAAAAGAGTTTGAATCGCGAAAGGAAACTAAATATTCGTTTGCGAAAAAGGCTCGTGCACGCGCACCGATATAAGTGTTTACACGCGCGCCATAGAACCAAATGGCCCTCGGGGTGGGGAAAACAAGGTGTTGCGTGCGCGCAATGAATTACCCCCGCGCGTGCAGTTGTGTCTCTAAACAACTTTTGGTATTTTAGTTATAACTTTTGGTATTTTAATCAATTTCACAAACCATCTTAACATGCAAGTGTAGAACAACTCTTTCGTCTAATTATACAGAGCTTAAAGTAAGTACTTATTTTGCTTGTGGGAAGTTGGTATAGTTTGAGAATAATAATAGGGAAGATGTAGAAAGTAATTAAAGCACTTAAATTACCTAGCTTTTCACAGAGTTAATGGCACTAAGGAAGGACTATGCAACACCAACGGTATATGCATTCCACGAATCCTGTTGTTGGAAGCTCGTGACCTCTTCAATATTAGTGCACTATGCATTTGTTTGCAAATAATGAATTTCGAGAAAATTCTCACAAAAGGCATAAACATTTAAAAGCTTTTAAAAAGAGACTCGTGACTTTCAAGATAATAATGGAGAATATTAACTCATAAAATATTTTAAATTCCCTTAAAATTGCATATAAATATAGTGTTTGAGATATATAACCGATAAATGTGCATTTAATATTCAAATCAATATGTACCGTTTTATGCTCATGAAATCGAAATAGAATTCGACTTACCAAAATAGAATTTGAGAAGACAATCAATAATCATCGAAGTTGAATACGCGTCGACGGATTCAATCTGTTTCATTCTTTATTTCAAACCTTGCATGAAATCAAAAGAATATTAGTTACTTTCCGAAATCAAAATACTGAATTAGAATGAAATCAGAAAAAGAAAGAGGATATGTAAGTGATGCATCGTCGAGGCAAGGGTTTGACACTTTGTCCTTAAGATGAATTTGCCCCGCATCGGTGCTAACAGTTTCTTGACAATCATCTCCCAAGATACAACGACCACGTCTAGCCATAGGAGCACTCCAAATAGCTTAGACCAACGAACTTGAACGGAACTCCCTCTCTAACATGACCATGACTTTTTGCATAAGTGATTACTTCTACAAATTATTTTATGCAACATGGTATGAAAAAAATGATATGGATTTATGATTTGAATGAATAAAATCCAAACACGTGAGTTCTTATATAATAGTTGGAAAAGCCATACTAAGAGACACATCTGTTGAAATTTATATCTCTTCATAAAGAGACACAAATACATCTCTACATAAAGAGACAATTATTGAAAATAATACCAAAAGTCATGATCTCCAAGAGTCATGATCCATATGAAAAGACACATCTTTTCATCAAATTTGGCTTAATTTCTCATTCACCAAATAACACATTTCCAACATATAGATCATCTTACGACAAAGAAAAGTGTTTCGAATTTCAATCTAAAAAATTAAGATTCAAAAGAACACGTCTCATAAAAAAAGTCTCGGATTCGAAGAATATTTAGAGTTAAGACTTCAAAAATTGAAATAATATCTCACATGAATAAATATTACCGATTAAAATAACGTTGAAATATTAAGCTATTTCTATCGAACAAAAGACTGGCTTCAAAATAAGGAAAAATCCTATCGAAATTGATAGGGGTGGAGCTATAATTATAGAGTTGTGGGACAAATTCTACAAAATTCTGATTGTGGGGGCAAAATTGAAAACTATAAGAAACCTTTTAAAATTTTTACGCAAAATCTTGTTCAAAATCTTCGATTTGAAATTTAGTGTAAGGGCGACTGACCCCACTATTTCCATTGTAAATCTGCCACTGGAAATAGATAAAGAAAACTATACCATAAACTTTAGAAAATACCATTCGGACAAGCCTCAAAGTTCGCTCTCAAATCAATTTTACCAACCTTCATTACATATTTTTAGAACATACCCCCCTCATTTTACCTTGTCTATAGACACCCGACCAAACCCACGTTTGGTATTTATTAAAATCGGATTTTAATTTAAGTTCCCGTTTGGTACACATTAAAATTTTCATTCTCATTCTTCTACTCTTTTTTAACCACATATTTTTCAATAAAATAATATTTTACATCACATCAATAACTTTTCCTTCTTTTTCAACCACACATTATCCATCAATCTACTATTTCAGAATATATTCTTTCAAAATAATATGGCTCAAAAGTTAAAATCAAATAATCACTATCAACCACATATTTCATAGGTCTCAGTGTCTCACAACTTTTCAATTACACATTTTATAAACTTGTATCAAAATTTATTAAAATTCTAATTTTAATCCCTGTCCAACAAGACCAAATCTTCATGAACAGTATTTCCAAACCATTGTACTTTTCTTTTGGCCATGAGGGGCTTTTACGGGCACCCTCGTAAAAGGGAAAATTTCATAAGTAAGATTTCACCTATTTCAAATTTAAGAGAGAGATAATTTCAAATTTTTTCAAGTTTAAACTCTGGTGCCATGGTGGAAGTATCTATAAGTGTCTGCTACGCCTGTTGTTGGGCACTAGTGCGCCACTGCACGTCGTAAAGAATCATCAAAGAATGAGAGAGTGTAGATTCGTCGAAAAATGAAGGGCGGAGATATTTGTTAAAATAAATTAGGGTTTGTGAGGTAAGGAGGAATGAAGGTGGTTTTAGGGTTTGAAATTAGGCATCTTGGTAGGTGGTAGATTTATTTAAATTTATAATATCATTATTAATATTTAAAATTTATATTATTATCTATTTTTTTTTGTATAAATAAACTTTAAATATGAATTTTGAAGTTTGAACATTAAAAAGGACCGCCTTATTTGTACCGGGCGTCGAGGCGGCGCCTGGGCGCCCGATACAAGGGGTATTACCCCATTAAAAATCTGGTTGGCTATAATTTGCACCTAGTATAATCCCCAATAAATCATTTCAAACTTCAACTCTAACAGTGTGTTTGGTAGAGTTCAAAATCTAATTAAAATTGAAAATATACATGTTATTAGGTTTCACTCGTCTAATAAAAGTCAACAATAACGATTAATTTTTCAATTTTAATTCGATTTTAATCTCAAATAATTCCAAAATCAGAATATCAAAACCCAGAATTTCTTATTGAAAAACAACCCATATTCTCTATCTATCACAGAGTTAAATGTTTGAATGGCCATTGAACTTTGATACATGTCACGGCTTAGCCACTGTACTTTATAACCTTTTCCAATGGCCACTCAACTTTACTCCAATTGAACGCTTTGGTGGGATCATCTTGTAGCTCCAATTGTGCCAATTTCAACATCCTAGTAGCATTTTTGCCCCTTGAGGAAATATGTGTGAAGTGCTTGTCATTGTGCTTCCTTAGGTCCCCTTTGAGCTTTTGTAATTTTCTACGAAGGATGAATTGCTTCGTGCCACGGATATCATGATTCCAATAATCACGTACTAAATCATGAAAGTTTTCATGTTTAGTCCACATATTGAAGAATCTAAACGGGTTACTCTTATTCCCATCTTGCTCAAGAAGTGAAACAATGCAAGGCATGTGATCGGAAAGGCATCCCGACGGCAATAAATCAGCATGGCTATTAATTCCCGCCTGCACCCAAACATCATTCACCATGGCTTTATCAAGTTTACTCCAAACTGAATTATTAGTCCAAGTGTAGAAGCACCCAATGGATCTCAAATCCGTAAGTCCAACATTTAAGCAACAATTTTCAAAATCCCTCACTTCATATGGTGTAATATCCGCTCCACTGCATTTTTCATCAAATTTAACAACATTGTTAAAATCCCCCATAATCAACCAAGGTAAAGAACAATCCAATCCAAACTCCGTGATGTTGTTCCATTATGGCCTGCAACTCACAATAGTAAGGAAGGCATATTCTGTCACGTTGGACAAACCTCTCCACATATATGGGTTAAACTTGAAACAACAATAATAAGCCTTATTTCTAATAAATTTGGCATCGGCTACATGATTGTCTTGTGAGAAATGAATTTGAAAAACTATTTGCATTGCAATTACTGTGACTTCTAGACAATCAAACTTTGTCAGAGGATGACAAACTCTCTGCAAAATATTTAGGACAAAACATTTACAAAAATGTTAAGAAACTCTGAGATATTACCATATTGTACTTTTTGAAGAATTTATGGGATAGTGAAAATGCTCTAGATAGTCTAGTACTGCATCTTTACTTTCCAATTTCATGAACTTCCTTGTGGTTTTTTGGTAACTATTATTTCCTGCTCATTGTTTTGCCATCTAATATTAGTGCCATAAAGCTTGTCAGTTCACTAAATAGCTATTTAAATGGTAATTCTATTAATGGTTTCCAAACAATATTTTTATCATCCTTCAAAGAGTTTCCATAGCTATATTTGCTGACTTTATTAATGGACTGTTTTATTTAAAATTGGTTAACAGTTGGGCTATTGAATCACTCGATTAATAAGAGGGATGGAGTCAGTAATAATGACCTTTTGGAATGTTTTCTGGGTATCATTTTAAGTGAATATGTCTTGAGTTCAGGAATATTATCAAAATTGGTGATGATTTTCATTTATTATTCTTGAGTTCAGGACCTGATTTATATGAATTATTCTGTAATTGTTGCCTCAAATTGATGTTGTCAATTTCATTTTTAAATAAGAGCTCTTTACAGCTGTACATTTGCATTTAGAGGAACCTCTATATCTATTGTATACCTCATCAGTCTTCATCCCAATAGCAATAGGAAATGCAGGGACAACCATGATTGAGTATATGAACTTGAAGGCCTCTACTGCTCCATCGACATGAGGTCCGTGAAGGTGGAGTGGCTTAATAAGTAGTAAAAATCCATTCCTAGATGGCTAGTAATGGAGTATGTTTCGATTACCAATTTTATGGACACTAGATCTTGCTATGAATTGAAACTTAATCCATAATTTCGTGAGCAATAAGCAAGTAGAAGTCAGAAAAATGCTTCTAGATGGCCAATTATGGAGTATGCTTAGATTAACACTCTCTTGGACATTATATCTTGTTATAAGCTGAACCTTAATCCCTAATACCTTGAGCAATAATAGCAAGCAGAAGTCAAAAAACACAAAGGAAAACACATTGATAGTGATTCACCCTCCATGTGAAAACTACATCAACTTCCCTTGCAGGTCTTCACTAAAAATTAAGTTCACAATATAGGCGTTTCGCATCTCTCAGTCAGTCTGTCTCTGTGTTAAAATGTCTCCCCTCTAATTTCTTTTATATAATTATAGTATTAAATTAACCTAAAACAAAATTTGAATGCCGAATATACGCTTGTAATAAAAATGCTCATGGTTGAGTGGATAAGTGAACACTATAGTTGGGCTCCATGTTGTCCAACGTTTCTCCGTTATCAAATCGTTTATGGTGTTTTGGATGACATTAATGAATTTTTACCAGATTTTCTCTTTTGGCCTCTTATCTGCAAAGTGGTATTGATTATTGTTCTCAAAGGGATGTCCAAGCTAGCAGCATCCTCCTTGACGATAAATATGAAGTACGGTTTGGAGCTTGAGTGAGGTTTGCCTTCAAGAAGGAGACACTCATCAAAATAGGTTCACAAAGTTGCTGCGGCTGCCACAGTGAGTACTTATATCACACATACTGACCTTTTTTGTGGATGTACTTGTTCTAGCTTTTCAAGTGCTAGCTTGAAAAGATCACAACGAGTCACTATACCCGAGTGTATGACAAGGGAAATAAATATTCAATTGCAACTTGAACCTTATTTATTCTGGTATACATTTGGAAGGCAGTTTAGTTACTAACAAGAATGATGATACTATCTTTGGGCATCCCATTATAAAGTTCATCTGTGTCAAGTCTCTGGGCATCCCATTAGCGTCAGCTAAATTCAGATTTATAGAGGTTAATACTATCTTTGGGCTTTGTGATTCGTGTTAAGTTATTGTTGTACAGTTCATTCCAATGCTTGGTTGAGGTTGTGACAAATTTATTTGTTGTATTCCGGACATCAGACCATGGTACTTCAGGTGTGTGCAGTCTCTTTTATTATAGTTCTGTTTCCGTCATTGTTACTTCTTGTCTGTATATTCTCCTACGCAAATGATGCCGGCTAGATGCTACTTTAGTGTTTGTTCTTATCACCCGGTTTATTGCAATGCATATGGGTCTGAAGGGAACTAACATCTATGGGCAGTTTGGTTAAATTATATACTGTGATATAAAAGGCCATTGAATACTTTTCCTTACCAAGCCATTGTTAAAACCTAGATTGCAAGGAATTTTTGAACAATAAAGTTTCCAATTCGTGCACATTTCAGAAACTGAAACACTTCAGAAACTATTTAAAAAAGGTTTTGGGCACTCAAAACGGTTTTCCTCATTTTTCCCCCATATTCTAAAAAATAAATAAATCATTTTTCACATTTTCCCATACCTTTTACGTATTTTTTAACTACATATTTTTCAAAGAAATTACTTTTCACGAGATCACTTCTCAAAAAATCAACTTCACACAAGGGATAATTAGAATGCAAGAACTAGCATCCTGAATTGAAAGAGCACGAACTGAATTTTTAGTCCTTGTTTGTCTATTGTTTATAAATGGTTTATAAACAACCCTTTTTAGCCACATATTTTGTGGATCCATATATACTATCCACTTATCCTCATTCATTTCTATCTATTTACAATTTAAATTGTTTATAAACAACTTCAAAACATGCTTTAAAGCTGGAAATATAGTCAGTTGAACTTGGCTTTTATTCATATCTATTTCTCCTCTAATGTGTTCATTGCTAGATTTTATTAATAGCCAGTCTTGGACAAATGTGTAATATAATTTCCTCTAGAGGATCGTGGAATGCCGCTTTATTTGGCAGTTGGATTTGATAAGGTGAATTAGGTGTCGGTATGTGGGATAAGATCCCAGGAGTGCTTGGAATTATATTAGCCGAGAAGCATTCCACATTCTTCACTGCGTTAAAAAGAAACGTTCTACTTCTGGCGATGAAGATTTTGCCCTAGTGTTTGGATTTATCATCTTTGGGTGGATGATGGTGACTCAATGGGTTTTTGGAGTGCCATTTTTAACATGGTCTTTCTTCGATAGCTGGGAAAAAATGCTTGAGACTTTGATTGTGACCATGTTCTATTTGCTCGTGGATATTCCTAGAATGTTCCTCAAATTTGATTTTTCACGTGGTCTATCATAGGGAATCATATTGTTAGAATGGGGTTTTTTTTTTAGCAAGGTCTCCTGTTTGTCCACTTGGCTTCATATTGCCGAGTAAATTTCCATTTTAAGGCATAATGCTCTTTGTAATCAATACTTATCCATCAATTGTCCATGTGACAGTGGTTATTGCAACATTCTTTAATAAATTAAAATGCATGCTAAATTTATGCCAGCAGTATTGATGATCGACATTTGACGTAGCAATGGTCACTACCACGTTCTTCAATAAATTAAAACGTCTCAATTTTATAAGAGAATATGTCAGATATTGCATTGCCAAATAGATTGTTGTTTCGAGTACAATTGTGGCAGTTACGTTAATTCTATAGACTGCTAATTGGTAAGCATATATTGTTTGTAGTGCAATACCTTCAAATATCATTACACCAAATTTATAGGAAAATGTGGAATCTGATAGGTAAACACTGCATACAAATAATATTATTCTTTTTTAACATATATCTTACATAGACATATACGTAAATATGTGCGCACACATGGACATGTGAAACTGCACATCACAATAAGAGCCTATTCGGCTATTATTATAGCAAATGACAATGACAACCTACTTGATTATCCATTAAGAAAGAAGAAAGGAAATTCCTTCGAATTTTACATCTACAATGTTCCCTGGAGCTTTTGAAATGGTTGGCAGTCACATAATACTACAAATTAATGACCTTTACTGAAATGTGAACATGATCATCCTCAATCATCATAATCTTTTTGTTTTCTTCAGTAGTGTGTTGGCTTTGCTTAACAAATATAGTTTCCTGGATCGCTCTTAAAAAATGGGTAGCTAAATGATGGTTTGATTTGGCCTCGTCCTCTTAGCTCTTTAACAACAGAAAATATGCGCTAGTCAAATTTGGTGTCAAAAACACGCCATGTAGCTTGCAACAAAATATATACAAAGCAGGCCATGTAGATGATTGGCCTACATGCTTATAGCGACTGCTTTAATTAACAACTTTCTTGACTTGATAGATGATTGAGCTATGAGTCTCTAATCGAACTCTGAACCCCTGACTTGTATTGAGAATGGATGATCAGATGAAAATCTGCAAAATAAAAACATCATTACCATCAAAATTATACATTGCATGTCTATAGAAAAATCTACTTGCAACTAAGAGTTGAATAAATTAATGTTTTTATCTCTAACATTTTCAACTTAAATGATTTCAAAAAAGGAAGGAGCTTTAACAATTTAACAATATATAAGTTGCTTGCTTAACACATTAAATATTTATCAACCTAGTTCTTGGGATGTGCGATGAACGTAGTGTGTTGTAATAGAGTACTTAATAGACGGAATTACCAAATTGTTGTAGTCTGCCATTTTTTGCTCATGAGTCTGCAAATGCTCAACCTCCTCTCCTTCCATCCCTTCCCTCAAAATAAGCCTGTATACCAAAAAGGAAAACTAAGACATGTTTCCCCTCTCTCTTTTTGCCCGAGTTAATGGAAGGGAAGAGAAGCTTGTTCCCCCACTGAAAAGAAGAACAAACACCTTAACAGCTTTCACAACGACAAAAAAAGGAGGAAAATCGTATTAATGATAATTACATTCAATTCATTTGATAAAATTCACATGAAGCCCCAGTTTTTACACGATAATTCTTCTTGAAATCCTAATTTTACCAATTCGATGAACTCACTCTAAATTCAAAATTTTTAAAAAATTTGAAGTCAGAAACACAAATTAACGAAGATTGTTGGTTGGTTCTCACCTTCGATCTAGTTTTTTGTGATAGTGCTTGCTCATTGTCTTCCTCCTACATTAATTAAAATAAAATAATAATTCAACATAGTTGCCAAGTTTTAAGTACAAAAAAGTTGTATAGCTTAATCCAAACTAACATCTCCAACGCTCTCATCGTCCTCATCACCATTAACCCCAGACTTTGACTTGTCGGACTCATCATCAGAACCTCCAACCTATAAAAATAGTTCGGCACAAATTTTTTAGTATTGTAGTCTAAACTAAACAGTGCATAAATCTATGCTTCTCATAGATGGATTACCAAATTCTTGTTGTAGTATTCCATTTTTGCTCATATTCCTCCTTTCATTTATCTGTCTTTTGCACAAAAGGAGCTTTTTCCTTATTTTCATAACATTAGGAAATTTCTCGAGAAGAAGAATAAAATATAAACAATATCTTAGACTGCATATAATTACCTCATCACTCATGGACTTCCACATATCTCCACCAGCTTTTCCAACCTATATTATTATTTATTCCCAAAAGGAAAACCAGAAATCATAAAGAAAATTATCATGAACACTCCAAGTGAAAATTAGCATTAAAAAAAATGACGAACTCACAACAATTGATTTGTTATACTGTTTCATAAACTCTTCCTTGAAAAATGAAAACACAAACAACATTGAATAAATTAATTGTCTAATTAACCTTTTGCCAAATGGCATAAAAAGATAATCAATAAGAAAAATAGAAAGAAAAGATAGAGACAAAAAAAATGCAAATGGGACATACATGAAAACAAAAAAGCACTTGGAGGCCTCTATGGCTTGTGTGGATCCTTCTTTGCCTTCCTCACAGCAAGCCAAATATTACCATTGCAAGAAAAATCAATCACAAATAACTCTACTATCAAACAAAATGTGATAAACAAAAAAGAAATAAAAACGCGCGCGTGCGGGCACACAAAAAGTTTAACCAATACATACAAGGCTAACTGTTGAAGTGATTTGATTGGGAAAAATTCAATAAAAAACACTGCACTCAATCTGACGAACAAATGCTGATTTAAGGGGGGAAAACAAAATCCTAAACCATAATGAGGAATATACCTTTGTCATCCCAGACAATGCTACACTGAGAGCAATGAACCATGTCGTATGACAAGGACGGAAATGGGAGCTATCTTGAGATGAAGTCGTCAATGATTGCCGGGATCTCTCTCTCAATCGCCAGATAAACCTGTCTACCTGTTGCTCATATGATGCCGTACAAAGAGACATCAACTTAAGTGATAGCAGAAGAGCATTAAAGCTCCCAAATCCACAACAAATATCTAGTGCGCACCTACAATTCAGAAGAAGAAAATCTTCATATAGAAGACAACTCTTTGTGATGTAGCTTCCAGCAAAAAAGAAGAGGAAACATATATTTGTTGTTTCAAGTGTAAAATAAATCAAGTGCATTGATGTTGTTAGTAAAATAACATTTGTCTCAACAACCTTAATATAGTTAAAAAGGCAACTGAATGTAGCTTCAGTCACATATCCTACCATATAATTTCACCGTGGCCTTTACACAAACACTTCAAGTGCAAATGCAGAAAGCAAATCAAAAAAGAAACTTACTTGAGTTGCGTTCTTACAAGTAATCAGAAAATGTCTACCTATTAGTTTCATTCAAATGGTGTAAGTACTTCCGATGTACAAGAAAGTTTTAAAAAATACACACTGCACATAAAATTCAAAAATGCATAAACATATATTAAGTTGAATCAATCCATTTCCAGTTTGCTAAAGCAGATTGAAGCAAAATATTAATAACTTAACCAAATATTCTACCCAAGTTGAAGGTAATTAATTGAACAAACAACTATCACTCCGATTTGTCTATTTGATAGAATTTTACACTTAATAGAACAAATACAAGGTGAGAAGAAAGGCTGATTTTAACGTCATAGCCAATCAATTACTTGATTGTTGGTATATCGGCTCTCACATTGATTTATACTGCAGAGCAGAAGCACGCATATAAGATACAGAGTATCATGAACACTTGAACAGCTGTTACAGAAAGTGTAGATTCACTATTTGCTGCAGAAAATTCACATTCTGATTTGAAAAATAATTGACGAAATGTCGAAAAGTGTTCTGCTTGAAATGATGTTGAGATTCATAGGTATCAAATTAAATCTGTTTACCTCGTGTAATTGAATTCATGGACGTGAATCATAGATGGAACGGCGATCAATTATGACTTCGGGAATGTCAGCAATGATGGACCAGTAGTCTCTTTTGTTCTTCAAACACTGTTTCTCAAGAAGTGGACGGCCTGAAATGTGAAGGCTCAAAAGCTTTTTAAGGTGGTCTTCCATAGGCAACGCCTCAAGCTTTGGACATTTGTAGATGTATAAATGTTGAAGAGAGGTGAGGCTTTGGAAGCCCTTCGATAGGGTTTCTAGATTCGGCAGATCAGACAACCACAACCAAGTTAGAGATGGAGGAAGCACACATTGTTCTTCGTCAGCATTGTTAGTGAAGGAAACCAGCTCTGGACATCCACCAAATTGAAAGTATTCAAGAGAGATGAGTTTGTGTAGGCCCAACTCCCCCATGGGCTTTAGTTTCCCGCAAGATGTGATTGAGAGGTCAGACAGATTTGGGGGAATATTCTCTTGGGGAAAGAGTTCCATTAATGAAGCACAATTAGACAGCCTCAACCATAAAAGGGACGAAAGTAGATCCATCCGATCGGGTAAGGACTTGAGATGTTTACAATAATCTATATCAAGTGATCTTAAATTTGGTGTGGGCAAGCCTCCATGTGGAAACGACTCTAGACCATCACAAGACCATATACGTAGACTATTGAGACTTCGGTAATTGTGGTCAGAGCCTAGTAAATTTGTCAAATTCAAATTCACCCAACTATCAATCCACAGATAACAGAGTGAGGTGCTGCAATCCTGTAGCTTCATCGTCGTCTTTAATGATGGACATCTTCCAATATCCAACTTCTCAAGACAAGATATTTTATTAGGCAACAACTCCAAAGCTCCACACATTCTTATCTCAAGTTCCCTAAGATGAGGAAGAACATCAATCTCTTGAAGGGATACTAGCTTAGGACAACTTTCAACACCCACTCTTCGTAGGTTGACTAGGTTTCGTGCGGTATTATCACTTGGCCATAGAGTCACAAAGTCGTCACATTCATCAACCGAAAGACTTTCAAGTGTAAAAGGGGACTGTACAAATGCTTTGGTGAATGAAGTTAATCCGAGAATTTTCTTCAAATATATTTGGGTTAAAGATTCCAAATTCTCCATATGATTTAGCACCACCACATTACATTCTTTAGCTTGTAATTCACGAAGGGATGGCAGTAAGAGTTTTGGAAGCCTGACCAATTTTGAACAACTTCTTATGTTCAGTTTGTGTAGCCAAGGAAGTTTGATAACACCTTCAATTCCATGCCATTCCTCCCAGTTAGACATGTCCTCAAAAGTCAGATTAATGAGTGATGGAAAAGGTAATTCTCCAATGCCTCTATTTCCATAAAATTCAGCTCCAATCACTTTTACTTGACTAATGCCTTGAATGGTCAAGTCTCTTAGCAAAGGTAGTTGCCCTAATGGTGGCAAAGTCGTGCAATTTTTACAAAATTCGAACCTTATTTTTTCTAACTTAAGGAATGCTGAATCTCCAATCCAATTAGAGAAATTCTCACCCCCGTAATACATAATTTCAAGCGTTGATAAGTTCTCATGGGGCTTTAATGCATTAAGCACATCCAATTCAAAAAGCTTATTCCGGGAATCATCAAAGTCTTTGCTCCATGCCAACCTTATTTCGTTAAGGCTTGGCTTATCCGTCAGCCTCGCATCCATTGCTTCTTGAACATTCACAACATTTTGCAAGTCCTCAATAGAAATTTCACCTTGTAGAGATGATAGATTGCCCAAGTCCTTTAACCTCATTCCGTTATTTTTACTTGCAGTCATCTTAGTTAACGTTCGCAAACTTGTTAGTTGAGCGATTCCCCGAGGCATCTCATGTAATTTATCAGTACCAGAAATGTCCAGATGCCGAAGATTAATAAGATTTTCCATGCTTGTGGGCAATTTGGTAAGATTCCGACAACCTCGTAGAATCAACGATTGTAAGTTGATAAGGGCGCTCACAGATTCAGGCAATGACTTCAGCTTAGTTTCAGCAAGGTCTAGGTATCGTAAATGTCTTAAATCACCGATAGAATCTGGCAACTCGTATATTTTATAACCATTCAAGGATAGCACTCTTAAGCAGTACGAATTTGGTAATAGATGACGCAAAAATCTTTGGGATAAGTGTGAAGAAAACCAATAATCAACCGATAGGGGCAAAAAAGTTCTCAATTTTTGAACTTCGTCTAGAAAATTAAATCTAGGGTAAGTTTCATACTCACTGCGCTTGAATGACAAGTGATGGACCTTTTCAGAAATCTTACTAGGAAGATTTTCCTTCAGCTCACCATCCATCCTCAAAACATTTTTCACCAGCAACAGACATAGCTAGATCATTAAAGAGGTCGTGCATCACAAAGCATGAAGCGTTGACACTTGATTGTTGGAAGAATGATCCATCTAGCAGTTCATCAAAATATTGACTACCTACTTCTTCAATTAACATATCTTTCTTTGATTCCTGCAAAAGACCTTCAGCCATCCAAAGGTACACTAGAAGGGACTTTTTAAACTCGTAGTCCTTGGGAAAGAGCGCACAGTAAGCAAAGCATCTTTTCAATTGTGGAGGAAGATAGTGATAACTCAGTTTTAGAGCCGGAAGAATTTCACCATTTTCTTCAGCCATCCAGATCTCACTTTTCAACACCTCTTCCCATCCTTTAGGACCTACTGTCCTGCGAAGAAGCCCCCCAAGGGCTTTTACTGCCAGGGGCAAGTACTTACATCTTTTTACCATAGATTTACCAATCTCTATTAAATCTGAACGTCCGTCAAAAGTTTTAGCTCCAAATGCATGTTGAGCTAACAATGATAAAGCATCGCCCTCCGATAACAAATTCAGGTGGTATGCTGGAAATTGAGACATGATTTTGGCCACCCCTTCTTGTCGAGTTGTAATGATGATTGCGCTTCCAGGTTTTCCAGCAAGAAAAGGACGGCGTAGGATGTCCCAGTCTCCATAATTTTCATTCCAAATGTCATCTAAAACTACTAGAAATTTCTTGTTTGAAAGGCTTTCCTTTAGTTTGACCTGAAGCTTATCAAAATTATCATAATCACACTTTTCAGAAGAAACTGCCTCAAGAATGTTTTTTGTTACTCTTACAGCATTAAATTCATCTGAAACGCAAGCCCATGCCTTCAGATCAAACTTGTCCTTCAATCTTTCATCATTATACACAAGTTGGACAAGAGTTGTTTTGCCGACACCTCCCATGCCCACAATTGGAATCACAGATATTTGACTATCATTTGATTCAACATCAAATAAGATTTTGAGTATTTCCTCTTTGTCCTCCTCTCTTCCATAAACTTCCGATTCTACCACAAGCGAAGTTGTTGGCAATCTTTCATAAGACCTCCCCCTCACATTCTCCACCAAATTGAGCATATTTTTCTGTTCTTTCAGATCTTCCAACCGCCCACTAATCTCTTTTAGCTTGGAAGCAATCCCGCGATCAGACATGAAATCAGTGAAAGAAAGATTAGTACAACAGGTGGGGATGAGCTTTTTTAACTTACTGGTGCTGCCTTTATTTTCCCTTAATATGCGCTGCAAAGCTTCAGTATTCAACTCGTCCACTAAGTCTTCAAGATCATAAGCCAAATCTTCCAGATCGTTCAGCCACTCTTTCACAGCTTCGCTTGTTGTTTGCTTATTTTCAGCATCAGTAAGCACGGCCTGGATCATCAACAAAGTTGGACGCCATCCTTTCAGCTGGGCATCGATTCCTACACGACGCAGAAATTTCAGCAGCTCACCTGAGGCCATCTTCTCAAGCAAAACGGTGAGAATTGCACCCAGAAAAACTTCGACGATAGCCATTGTTATCTTTTTTTTTAAGTGGAAGCAAGAGATCAGAGAGATGAATGCAAGAGAGATTGACTTGTAGTGTATATGAAGTCTACTACTGGTCAATTGACTCAATTATACTACACTGTGTACATATTAATTTGTGAAAATTTCACCATTCATCCCAATCTATAGAGGTAGTTGCAATGTCATCCAAATGTAATTTTGTTTATGAAGAGGAGTCCCCAACAAATTGGGCTAAGATTTCTGTGTATTCCTTCCATTTCAAAAGTCACTTTTTTTAATTGACATAATTATTATACCCTCAATTTTATATTCAATATAGTTTAGCAAATATTCTTATAAATAAAACTCTATATATTTATAATATTTGATATATTAAATTAGATTAAACTCAACGGAATGAAAGATTGATACATTTTAAACTTTAATCATTTTTCATATACGTCGTTCTATGAAAATAACCATGATGCTTGTAAACTGGACAGCACCACGTAAATTATGATGTTGGTTGATGACTATGCAAATAAATAAAATGAATGAGGACTACATTGCAACTACTTGTATTGATTGAAGACAAAAGGTGCAATTTTCTCAATCACTGCCAGCTATGCTGAGGAAAATCAAGTATTTGTTTTTGGACCAAGCTACACGCGCCTAATTTTCTACATAATGAATTATCGAGGAGTCCCCAATAGGCACCACTTGTCGATTCGATAAAACATTATGAAGAGAATTAGATACAAATAGAATAATCATTTGTTTTTAGTCAAATTAGGCAACTCTTGTGATTAATTAGCTTTTCAAAATTTTCTATTCCCAATGAAATTAATTTAACATTATCTTGAGAGAAATAAACACTGGTTATTTTGCATATTTCATCTTCAACCTTCTAAAGTAGTAACATATCTACCCCTACTCAATTATATTAACAAAATCAATTATTAGGGTTTGTTTGGGGCCCATTTTTTTGGTGTAGAATGTATTTTGAAATAATAGATTGTCGGAGAATGTGTGATTAAAAATGAAGGATTTTTTTGAATTGCGTGTAATATTATTTTATTAAAGGATGTGTTGTTGAAAATAAGAGAGAAAAATGTAGTTTAAAATTGGTTAAGGGGTAGATTTAATAATCTTGAAGGTTGGGGATGAAATGTGCAAAAAACCTTATTTAATTTCTTGAAGGAACAATCGTACCACTAGTCACCAATTTGTTGTCTTAGTAGCAAGTTTGCCTACAACTTTTGAAAAGAAACAAATTAGTCTTAATTATTTCATCACAGTTTCACAATCGATCTCCAACAACAAAAATGGGTCAACCTTCTGTTTAATATTAATTTTTGGAAAAATTGCACCATTCATCCCCAATCTATAGAGGTAGTTGCGATGCCATCCACATACAATTTTGCTTGTGCTGAGTAGTCCCCAACCAATAGGTCTAAGTGCGCAGTTATTCATTTTTGCCATATTCCACCAATTTAGTTCTTAAAAGATCAAATTTTTAATTCACATGATCATTACACCAGTTTAACAATTTTTCATAATAAAACCTTAAATATTTATAATATACTTGTTACAAGGTTAGTTGAGTAATTCCCTAAGGCATCTTTTGTAAATTCATCAGTTGCATTTCAAACGTTGCTCCCACTCTACAAAATAATGAGTTGCAATAAAATCGCATGCTTGTAAATTGGACAACACCACATAGGAAGTAGACGAAAATGACTAACTCTACATCTAACTTGTTGGTTCATAGCTATGCAAATAAAAAATAATAATAATAATAATTTGAACGAGGACTACATTGCAACTACTTATATTGGTTGTAGATGAAAATCGCAATTTTCTCAATTAATTTCGTAAGTTGCCAACGATGCCAGCTATGCTGAGGAATAATTAACATTTTTTTCAGTCAAATTTAGGCAACTTTGTCGGATTAGTTGGTTGATTCAAGTGTTTGCATTTGGACTCAAATTCATTTGTGGTCCAAGATGCGTTTTATTGTATTTTCTTATGCAAAATTATTATTTGGAAATGAATTTGAGGAATATCAATTTTAAATAAGTTGGGCCAAACAAACACTAGAACACAAGTATGAAATTTACTTTTCCCAAAAGATTGAACATGTAGAATTTAATAAATGAGGGACTATAAGAGTAACATTCAAATGCATATAATTGTATTGTGACAAAAGATTGAACATGTAGAATTTAATAAATGAGCGACTATAAGAGTAATATAATTTTTTTGTGATATTATGTTGAATCACTTTTCACAAAAATAAATACAAATACATAAAAATGTTGCCATGATGGGAAGTATTTACAGTTTTTAGGGTTGGACAAAACTTCTAAATCTAACCGATCGAATCGAGCAAAGCTGTTCTTCTTAACTGAACGGGTATTTGAATCGAGAATAGTTGAGTTCAGTTCGATTTTCGATTCTAGACTAAGAACCGAAGAATTAAATAAAAATCAAATATCCCAATTTTTTTTATCTTAAAAAAATCAAATTATTTTATTATTTTTAAATAAATTTGCTAACTAATTAATTTAGCTCGAACACAAAATATGATTTTCCTATTTTTAATTTCCAGCCCAAGTCTAATTAATCAAATTAACCTAAATTTTCTCCAAATCTCTTATTCTACCAAGTGTCGTTTTTCCCGTTATGAAATAATCGAATTGGAAGCATCTATTATTGTTTAGGATTCACTATCTACCTCTTCCTGTAATTTTAACAACCAAATCTATTAAGAACTCAACCTGTAGAGGGCAAAAGATATCATGAGATTAGATTACGTTATTTTGTAAGAGTTAAAATTGAACATATCATTAATTGAATTAATGTAGCGTTATTATAAATTTTAAAAAAATTAATTATTGTACGAAACCCAAGAACCGAACTGAACCCGAACAATTCCATAATTAAATTCGGGCCCAATGGTTCCACTTACTAAATAATAGAAAATTCGAGTTCGATTCGATTCTCTTTAGAATCGGACCGAACTGGACATGTCCAGTCCTAGCTGCTTCCAACTTTGGGTGAAATAGGTCAAGTCCAGGTGTTTTAACAGAATAATCAATGTAACATGAGAATAATGTCCAACAAAAATTTAATTTCTCACGTAATGCAATCTTACATGGTGACTTAATGTCAATTAAACACAAAAGCAATACCAACTTACAATTAAATTCAACACTTCAAATAGAGCGAATAATTCCTGAATTTCTAACACAAGCAATGGTTACCCCTACACAGTAACCCCAATCCTAATATCACCCGCACACGATGACTCGCTAATGCTGAAATTAAACGGGATAAGCCAATATACTAGAGCGGACCTGTCTGAAAGTCCATAAATATGATGTGAATTTACCAAACTTTAAGGCCACCACTATTCGCCTAAAACTCCAGCAACTACAGTAATTAATCAAACACGATCAAATCCCAAAGCGTAAAGGGTGAAATCGTCCATATTTTACTCTATAACCTGAAACAAAAGACTAACAACACCAAAATGTCATAAATGATGTTAGAAACAAAATGCTGTAGACACCGTCGTAAAAAAAACATTGTACATGCCTGTACGTGCCGCCTAGAGTCTCTGTGTGTGGGCTTCACGTACCATTGGAGTGCCCCACGCGCTTAATCGTCTGGACCGCCTCTGCCTACACGTCGAAAATCGCAATTACATGTGCAATTTTTTCGAATCTATTTTTCTGCTTCGATTACGCCTGTTTTCTCGCTTTATGCATTATATTAAGAAATTTTCGTGTTTTTTAGATTTTTTTTAAATAATTTTGAGCCATTCATCGTCTTTACAGGTCACAAAGAGTCTATACATAGTCCACACTTCTTTTTTTCCATCATCTTCACATTCACATCTTAATTGATCGGGGAAGTAATCCCCAGTCCCATTTTTTTTTTATCTTTATGTGAATTTGTCCTTAACTTTATATGTTTTTAAGTTTGCATTTTATTATTCTTTAATATTCTGTATAAGTTTGGAGGGGGAATATCATCATTCATCATGTTATTGCAGTTTTTGTATGATTATGTGAAAAAAAATCTATTTTTGTCTATTTGTTTCCTAGCGTTAGATTATAGTTTTGTGTGCTTGTGTGTGTTTGATAACTTTGTCGGCTATGATGTTGAATATTGGAATATGTATAAATTGTGAATAATGGAAATATTGTAGTATTAGATTAGTCAAAACTTGTTGGTGTGGAACTTGACATTTTCTATGCACGATACTCATGTTTGACATATCGAGTTGGTGATTTAGTTTATTATTTAGAAAATAGTTGAACATAATATATAAATCCAAATAACCTACACCGTATGAATCCATAATCCAACTTTAGGGTGCTTTGGAGATGGTTGAGTTGTTACAAGAGAATATTAAGATGAATAGAGATTTTGTGCATAATATCAACTTGTGTGGACTGTCTAAAACCAATGAGATGAAGATAAGGTGAAAGTTTTAAGTTAGAAGTTAATTTTAGAAACTGAAGATCTAAAAGAAAAGAGGCATTGCACTAATCTATGAATAAATAAAAACATCTTTTTGAGTCTGTATAACTCAATTTTTAACACTACTATTCGCCACGTAGGATTTTCGTCTGCCACGTGATTTTTTTATTTTTTGCATAGGTAGATGGATGGAATTGAAATGCATGATGGATGGGTAATATCTTTTAAAAGGTGGGTGAACAATGAGTCTATTGGTGAGCAAGTAGCAACCCAAAATAAATGTGGGTGATGGATGATTTAATTAACTCGTTTGTAACCAATTAATTGGATAATTTGATACCAACAAATAATTTTATGACCTATTAAACGTGTGATTTGAGCCTAAAGATGTTATTGTGACTCACTAATTATGTCTATTTGACTGTAACTTTGTATTATTTATGATTATTATGTGATTGTAATCATAAATTGTGTTACTGTGATTATAATCTGTTTTATTAAATTATAGGTCACAAAATGTGACCGCTTGATTTTTGAAAATTTTTACAATTTTGTTATATTTGAAATTGTATTTTGAAACCTTTATAGTTATTTATTTTTTCTTTATACTATATAAAAGTAAATATGGGATGGATTAAGCCAATAATCCAACCAATATCAAAAAGCTTTGTTTGGATATTATTTTACTGTTAATTTAGATTTTGTGATAAAAATCTAATCAAAAATTGCTAAGGCTCTATTTGATTTCGATTTTTTGAAATAGATTTTTGCGAGAAGTGATTTTATTAGAATTTGTGTTTAAAAAATAAGGAAAAATGATGAGTCCACTTGTAAAAATTATTTTGTGATAGATATGCAAATCTATGGAAATCCTAAAGGAAGAATACCATCTTATCAAAGAAAAAGTTATTAGCAAGTGACAAGAATAACGAGTTATAAGCCTTATTGATAGATTAAGTCCTTGTTTGAAACACATTTTCAGGTTAAAATGTGCTTTGGAATAGAGATTTTTTTTTTCTTTTTTTCAAAAATGTGGTTAAAAATAAGGAGGTTTTTTTTTTTTATTTACGTGTAAAATTATTTTATATGAGATTGTGTGGTTGGAAATGAATTATTTGAAAAATTGAGTCAAAACAAGGGCTACATTTATCTTATTTCCTAGAAAGAAATTGAAATACAATGAGACTCAATTCAGTTATAATTATTTGTATCTCGATCACCTTTATGTACTAAAATTCATTTTTACATTCTCTAATGTAAAAGTTACATGACTATCAAGTTATATGACATGTCATCCATTTAAAATTGAAGAAAGTGTGAAGAGAGAGGAGTAGCGATAGGAGTAGAGTATTGATTGGAGCATGCCAAGTCCGCAAACAGTCCTCTCGGCCGGTTCATTCGAGAGAAATAAAATTATAGAAATAATCGTATAAATAGCTTAAACTTATAAACTTTCGAGTTATTAATGAGTTTTTTGCACGTTTCATTTCCAAACTTTCAAAGTAATATAAATCTATCCTAAATCAATTTTTTTAGCAATAATCCATTAGTAATCTTTCAATTAATTAGCAAAGTGTATTCTCCGTTGATTTTGATCGTTCAAGCCACGTTAAATGACGTACTATTCTTTTTAAATAAATATAAGGAAAAGATTAAAAAGGGAAAAATTAAATTGTGCATGTAGTCCCTAACCTTTTAATGGTTGGTACAATAAAAAAAATGAAAGAACAAACACCACCTAACCTAAAGGTAGCAAACATAATTCTGTAGAATTTAATTTTGTCATTTTAACATAATTATGTAGAATATAATTTTCTTAGACAAGCTACATTCTGAAGGTAGCAAAAACACCACCTAACCTGACCTTTCAAACTCTTCCACCAAATTGTGAAACAGTGATAAAAGATTAAAGATCAACTAGCTCTATTTTAAACGTCTAGAATCAAGATTCTACTGAGACAATAGATTGAGGACCTTAGATGAAATTATCTCTTTCTCATATTTCTTTTTTCGCACGGGTTATAAAAAAAAGTAATGTTATTTATAGGTGTTCGTTACGACAGTCGTTCTACGTGGCACACACATTGTAGTTGATTATTTGATACATTAATGTAGTAGTTTTTTATTGTCTCAACATCAAATAATTACATGTCATTTGTACATCACTTAAGTCGCGAATGCTAATAGCATTGTTCAATAAAAAATAATTGTGATATTCTCTCCTGACGCAATAATCAGATTATCTCTCTAAACTCACGTCCCCTTTTTTCAAGTCCGTTTGTTGAGTAGAACATTCAGATTCCGCGTTGACTATCACTAATCAAAGCCCAGTTTTTGAATTTGATCATCCAGAATATTATGTAGAATGTCGTAGGAGTTGAAGGAAGCTGATTACCTCGAAATCGGAAGATGACAAGATCGCACGATAACTGGCAGAGACTAGTCGAAGCGACGCTGAAGAGAGAAGAGCTCCGGCGTGTCGCTCGTGAAGACTCAATGTCCAGCTCCACGACCTCAGACTTCTCTGGGAGTTTCCATTTGAACGAACTGTCTCTTAATTTCGAGAATATGGGAATTTCGTTTAGTTACCAGCAGATTATCCAGGCGACTGGGGATTCCAGTGATCCAAATTTAATCAAGCATAGTCAATCTGGCGATATCTTCTGGGGAACTGTTATGGTTGAGCTTGAATCTCAACCCAAAACAAACAGTTCCAGCAACAATAAACAGAAATTAAAAAGGAAATTCAGCACCCAATATATTATTTGCAATAACCAAGGGCATTACAATTAGTAAGAAATTACAGACGATAAGAAACAGAAAAGAAGAGAAGAGTCGAGAGAGAGGGACAGAGTTCAAAGAGAAAAGGGCATTTCACCTCTATCATTCACGCCATTTTTTCTTGTGCAAATACTTAAAATGTAGGAAAAGAAAGGTGAAGAATATGATAACAAGATGTTAGGTAGTAATCACAAGGAGACGTCGATGTGTTTTGGAGACGGATTGATGATTTTTTTATTATTATTTGTAAATGAAAGGGAATGTGGATTGAGGAATTAATTGGATTGAGAGGGGTGTTTGGGTATTTTCCATGGTGAGGGTATTTTGGATATTTGATATTGTTTATTTATTGTTTTTTATAATTGAAGGCCATTTGACCAAGAAACATTGAAATTGATTGTTTTAACCAAAGTCATTGTTTGACTAGGCTTTTTAACAAAGAATCTCTTTTTGCTTCCATGAGCTGGTTATAGTAGAAAGTTAAAAGTGTAAAAGGGAAATTGAAAACTAAAGAAAACGTGTTTAGCTTTTCACAATATTTGATTTTAATTCAAAACGACACCGTTTCCGAAATTATGTTTTAGATAAAACCGTTGGCTGCATTTTCCTTCTTTCTCTGCTTGCTCTGGTCTTCCTCTTTCTTTTTCTTACACCACTTCAGTTGGCCTCCTTGCTTCTTGTGGGCTTAAAGTGGTTCAAATAACACTTATTGGGCCTTGACCATTTGTGGCCCTTAGATTTAAACATTGGTTGAGATCTAATGACATGAGATATTTTTTGGGGCATTGACTTTGAAATTCAAATGGTTGGCTTCTCCTATACGTTTTGCACACTTTTCTCTCTCTCATATATTTTTGGTCGGTCTCTCTTCATTTTGAAAAAGGGGCAGAGAGTTAGCTTCATCTTCTTCCTTCTTTTATCTACCCCAAATTCGATTTCTTGTAGCCCATTGATGTGAGATTATTATGCAATACTCAAACTTGAAATAGTAGTTGAGTGAGGGCTGATTTCTCGCAAGGTTTGGACTCGGTTTTGGTGGTGGAAACTCGACTATTTTGGTAGATTCTTGAATCGATGACCCAAGTCGAGTCTTGAGTGTTCTTGGCCGGTTCTCTACTCTCTATGGATGGTGATTTTGCAAGGCATGGAGGCTGTTCCTGAGCCTAAAAATATCTACCATTTTCGGCCAGTGAGAAAGGGGAGTAAACTTTCTGTCCATTTATGTTTTCAGTCCTCATATTTCAGTTTCTATGGTTTCTATCATGCTTTATGTTTATGCTAGCTTGTATTAAGGAGTTGAAGACCTTTAACTGTAAATGTATGGTTAAATTGTGCATGTGAACTTTGAGCTTTGTCATTGAAGTCTGATGTTGTTAGCATTGTGATTATAATGAGATTTGTAATCTGTTATTGTGATGTTAAGGTTGTAACTTAGTCTATGTTCCCAACAAAACTGGTATCAGAGCTAGATTTTGATCTAGGGTTTGACTGTATCCTTCATTAAATCTGCTGATTAGGGTTTTACTTTTTTGGGCATCTTGTTTTTCAGATTTCAACACTAATTTCTCGTGTTTTGTGTGTTGTGCATGTTGTTGACTGGATTGGTGATTTGGTGAACTTTGGCTGGCTGGCTCGATTGAGGAATCAGTGGTATATTGTTACTGTTTTTCAACAGTGGTTTGGTAAGATTATTCCAAACTCTCCTTTGGGTTAGGTTTGGTATCCTTACCATTTTATGCATAATTGCTTGGTTGCCTATTTGTGAATTCTGCTGATTGAATTCTTGTGATTAATTTGTAACCTGAAAAACATGTTTATCTGCATTATATACCTGTGCATTGCCTGAGTTTGGATCACACATGCACACACATCACATTGAGGTTTCGTGATTGAATTGGTTTTAACTCTGTACTTTCGACTTTATATTGATCATTTGGGAAAGATTTTTTCAAAACCTTTTCTGTTGTGTCTATGAGTACGAGCCACTCTTTTACAAAATCTGGAATGGGTTCGAGGGTCGAATTATCGCAATTCGATGGAAAGGGGGACTACTCAATTTGGAAACAGAAAATGAGGGTCATTTTGGTCCAACAGAGAGTTGCTAAAGCTCTCGATGATCCTGATAAATATTCTGATGAGTTAAAAGCTAAACCTGATGAGATTGAAAAAATGAATGAAATTGCATATAGTTCTATAATTTTGCACTTATCTGATAATGTTGTTAGACAACTTGATCATGCTAAAGATGCTAGAACTTTATGGACTGCTTTAGATGCTTTATTCTTGACTAAGACTTTGCCTAACAAGATATATCTGTTAGAGAAACTGTTTAGTTTTAAGATGGACCCGGGGAAGGATATTGAAGGGAATTTGAATGATTATAATATAATTGTCAAGAGTCTGGCTCATAATGATAAGAAATTTGATGATGAGGATTTAGCTGTCATACTGTTAAATTCATTGCCCGAATCTTATAAAGAAATCAGAAATGCCATAAAATATGGTAGGGACGCTCTTTCACAAGCCATTGTTATAGATGCTTTAAAATCGAGAGAATTGGAACTAAAAAGATAGAACAGAACTAATCCGAGAGAGGAAAGCCTATTTATTAGGGGAAGACTAGAAAAGAAAGAATTTAACTTCCAGAACAAAAAGGGAAGGGGAAAATCGAAAATGAGATCCAAATCAAAAGACAAAAGTGGTAAGAAATGTTATAACTGTGGAAAGTTAGGACATTTCAAAAGAGACTGTTTTGACTGGAAAAAGAAACAAAGAGACTTAAACAACAATGAACAAAACAATGCTGCTATTGTTTCTGAGTTTGATAGTTTACATGTCCTTAATGTGTCTGAGGAAGAATTTGACAAAAATTGGATCCTAGACACAGGGTGCACCTTTCACATGTGCCCTGAAAGGTCTTGGTTCTATAACTACAGAGAGACCGAATCTAAGAAAGTTTACATGGGGGATAATAATTCTCAGAATGTGGTTGGGATTGGTGACATAACCATCAGGATGTATGATGGGGCTGTCAGGCAACTTAGAAATGTTAGATATATCCCTAATTTGAAGAGGAACCTCATTTCCTTAGGCACTCTTGAAGATGAGGGTTATACTTTCAAATCTGGAAATAAAATTCTGAAAATTATGATGGGGTCTCTGGTAGTTATGAAAGGACCTAAGAGGAATGGACTGTACTATCTAGAGGGTAAAACTGAAACACCACCTAATTCTAGTCTTCTTACAGTGAGTAAAGACAAAACTGAACTTTGGCATAACCGAATGGGTCACATTGGGTTTAAAGGACTAAAATCTTTAAGTAATCAGAAATTACTTGGAAAAGATGATATTGAAGCATTGGACTTCTGTGAAACTTGTGTTTTGGGTAAGTCACATAAGGTGAGCTTTGAAGCTAGCTCTCATAGGACCAGTAGACCATTGGACTATGTCCATGTTGATCTATGGGGCCCGGAGAAGCATTCCACGTTTGGTGGGAGTAAGTACTTCTTATCCTTAGTGGATGATTACTCAAGAAAAGTTTGGATTTATCCTCTGAAGGTTAAGTCGGAAACTTTTGAAAAATTCAGAATTTGTCTTAAGTCTGTTGAGAATCAGTTAGATAAGAAACTTAAAACATTGAGAACTGATAATGGGCTTGAATTCTGTAATTTCGAATTTAACAACTTTTGTAAACAAAAAGGGATAACAAGACACAGAACGGTTAAATACACACCTAAACAGAATGGGGTCGCTGAGAGAATGAACAGGACCATAATGAACAAGGTTAGGTGCATGTTGATTAGCTCTGGCCTTGCCAAAGGTTTTTGGGCTGAAGCTGCTAGTACTGCAGCTTATCTGATTAATAGGTCTCCGTCCAGCAGTATAGACTTTAAGACTCCACAAGAATTGTGGACGGTGGAGCCTCCAAATCTGAGTCATTTAAGGGTGTTTGGATGTGCTGTATATGCACATCAGTCTGAAAGGAAACTTGAGCCTAGGGCTGTCAAGTGTGTGATGTTAGGGTATCCCGAGGGTGTGAAAGGCTATAGATTATGGGTTTTAGGGGTTCAAGGCATTAAGATTATTAACAGCAGGAATGTAGTCTTTAATGAATCGGAAATGCCATGTCTAAAACAGAAAACTAATGAAGCCAACAAATCTGAAACTGAGAGGAGTGTTCAGACTGAGGTGAAGCTGACCAAGCTTGATTCGCCTACACCTGGGAATGACAATAATGACCCTATACATCATGAAAATGAAAATGAAAATGAAACTGAACCTGAAGAAGTGACTGAACATCAAGATAACATTGAACCAACTGAAGTTGAACATTTTAATGATCAGCCACCTAATCAAGATTATCAGCTTACTAGGGATAGGGCAAGAAGGCAAATCAGGCCTAATCCGAGATATGAATCCCTAAACTTGACTGATTTTGCCTTAGTTTTAGGTGAAGCCCTTGAACAGATAGAACCCGCCACTTATGAAGAAGCTATTAATGGAAATTATTCTAAAAATTGGTTAAAAGCTATGTAGGAAGAAATGAAATCTTTGAGTGATAACAAAACCTGGAAACTTGTTAAGAAACCTAAAGATCAGAAATTGGATCCATGTAGATGGATTTACAAGTTAAAAGAAGGTTTGAGTCCTAATGATCTCGTGAGGTTTAAGGCGAGGTTAGTGGCTAAGGGTTATACTCAAAGAGAGGGTGTGGACTATAATGAAATATTTTCACCCGTGGTTAAGTACAAGACAATCAGATTGATGTTGGCTCTTGTGGTTCAATTCAATTGGGAACTTGAACAACTCGATGTAAAAACTGCTTTTTTACACGGGGAGTTGGAAGAGGATATCTTCATGAGCCAACCACAAGGCTTTGTGGCCAGAGGCAAATCTGATTATGTGTGCAAGTTAGAGAAATCTTTGTACGGGCTGAAACAGAGCCCAAGACAATGGTACAAGAGATTTGATGCTTATGTGCTAAAGATATGGTTTAAAAGAAGTGAATTTGATGCTTGCTTGTATTTTAATGACATGAAGAGTGGTTGTGAAGTTTACTTGCTGCTTTATGTTGATGATATGCTTTTAGCTGGACCTAGCAAGTCTCAAATTAATGAACTGAAAGATCTTTTAAAATCTGAATTTGACATGAAGAATTTAGGGAATGCTAGAAAAATTCTTGGGATGGTGATAACAAGGGACAGGGCTAAAAATAAGTTGACTATTTCACAAGAATTTGAACAAAGTTGTGACAAAATTTGGTATGAAAGATAGTAAAATTGTGAATGTGCCTCTTGCTAGTCATATGAATTTTTCTCGTGATCATTCGTCTAAATCTGAGTCTGAATTAAATGAGATGGAAAATGTTCCTTATGCTAATGCCATAGGTTCTGTTATGTTTTCTATGATTACTACCAGACCTGATCTTGCATTTTCCATTAGCCTACTAAGTAGATTTATGTCCAATCCTGGTAAGCCGCACTGGGCTGGTATGAAATGATTATTAAGGTATTTGGTTGGGACTTTAAATCTAGGCTTAGTGTATGAAAAAATATCTGAAAAGTTAACTCTTAAAGGCTATGTTGATGCTGACTTTGCTGGTGATAAAGATAGTAGGAAATCAACTACAGCATACTTCTTTACCCTAGGTGATAACTGCATAACATGGAAATCTCAGTTACAGCCTTTAGTTACTTTGTCTAGTACTGAGGCGAAATATGTTGCCATAACCGAAGCGGTTAAAGAATGTATTTGGTTAAAGGGAATCTTAAAAGAACTGAACTTCATGCATGATACACCTGTTATGTTTACTGATAGTCAAAGTGCATTGTCACTTAGTAAGAACCCTGTTTATCATGAAAGATCTAAACATATTGAGGTGAAGTATCATTTTATTCGTGAGAAACTGTCTCAAGGTGAAGTTGAACTTGTTAAGATTTATACTGATAGGAATCCCTCTGATGTGGGAACTAAAATTCTGCCTGTAGGAAAATTTAAATTATGCTTATCTTTGTTGCATATTGACACTGGTTAATTTTTCTTACAAGTAGTGGGCGATGATGATGAACAGTCCTTCCATGTGCAAATTCGCAACCGAGAGAGAGTGAGTGTGTTATGAGAACCAAGGTGAAGAATGTGGGCTTAAAGTGGTTCCCATTATTTATTTGGGCCTGACCCGGTTGCACCTATCTTGGGTATTTGTGTAGTATTAGATATAATTGGAAGGTTGGGATGGAATTTGGATTAGATATTTTCTTTGGTCAATTTCAAATATGTTCCTTCTTTGATACTTTTCCTATATTTATTCATTCTATGCACGTCACTTTCAATTGGAAAAGGGACAATAGACTTTGCCTTTCTCTCTCTTTAAAAAGTCCACCATTTTTCTTCTTTTTGCTCTCTGTTTTCTGGACGTGCTCTTCTCCTCCTTCATCCTTTGGTCACTGCATCATTTTGGGCTTATTCTTGAGAGATTAGTGTGTAGCACTCAGGCTTGAAATAGTAGCTGAGAGGGGTTAATTTCTCGCAAGGTTTAGGTCCCATTCTTGTAGCTTGAACTTGGCTATTTTGGTAGATCATTTTGGATCGATGACCTTAGTCAAGTGTTGAGTTCTTGGCCGGTTCTACTCTCTCTATGGAAGGTGATTTGCATAAACATGGAAGCTGTTCCTGAGCCTAGAAATGCCAAACAATTTTTCAGCCAAACAGGGAAGTGTCACTCCGTTTTGCTCACTGCCAAGTTCACTTTACTGATGTTCTGATGAAATTCGAATTTATGCATTTTATGCTTTATTTATGCAATGTTGAAGCTATGTTATGAATCTGAAAATATAGGCAGTAAGTTAGTATTGTGATTTCTTGGTAGTCTTGAACTCTGTTAATGGATATTGGTGACTATGTTATGCTATTTTCCCAACAGACATTAACAAAAGGCTACTAAGCCGTGCAAGCTTATCGGAAGGTGTCAACATAGTTTCAGTAAAATCCACAGTTAGTTTCATTGCCACAGTTAATAGCGTCAAAGAAGCTGCATTGAGAGAGAAGTACTTACATGGGAACCACAACAATTTGTTCCTAAACCCGTGGAAGACGTCAGCAGCCATTGCAAGGGAGCAGACTGCAGAAGCTGTTGCAATATATATTCCAATCCATGGCATCGGCGATTCCAGATAAAATTCTATATCACTGTTAGGATATATCGAATTGCAGATTGATGAATCCATTCACCAATAATTTTGTAGTCCTCTATTTTTGTCCATTCATTTACCCCCAATAGCTTGCTATCTTGTAGTCCTCTGTTTTTCTCCATTCACCAATAAGGTCGTGATTTCATGAGAAAACGCGTTTCTGAGAAAACATTAAATTCAAAAGAGGAAAAATTGCATCATCAGTTTCCCTATTTATTGAATTTCTATACATGAGTTTTCAACCTTTCACTTTCTTAGCAACCTTATTTCATTTGACAGATTCCCTTCAAGTTATCACATATTGAAATAGAGAGGGAGAAAAAAATAGTCATACTTTATATTTGTTATTTTTTTTATTAATTAAAAATATGATGGGCAAATACGTAATTCCATGCCTACTTAACAGATTTTTTTGTACAATAACTGTCATGAGGAACATGAAGTGCTAGAAAAAAAGCCTGTGATGGAATGAAAATGTGGCGCATTTGTGTGATGTCAATACTAGGGTTGTCAATGAAATAGATTTTGACCCGAATTCGATTTGAATCTGATAAAATTAATGAAAGATGAATTTATGGTCTCAGTCCGATAACTCGATCAAAATTCAAATCCGATAATCCGCTAATTAAATGGATCAAATATGAATATATGTCAATTCCTATAGATTGTAGCAAATGTGGGCCCATTGCATTTTCCTATAGATTCTTTTGAACCGTCTAAATGGGAGATTATTTTAATCCAATTTATCAAGGGAGGATAAGTTGACTAGTTTAATTTGGATCTAATTTCTGTTAAATTCAAGAAAAAAAATAGGATTTGCTCATTAAGTCCTTATTTGAGTTAAATAAAAATCGGATTTTTAGCTATTTACATTTGTATTTGTCTCCCATCGCCGAACGCGTAAGATCGATCATTTGCATTGTAGTTGGAGTTTATTTGCTTCTTTTAAAATGTGACCCTAAAACTAAATTTAAAATATAAAAATAAAACTATTTGAGCTTGGATCAAGTTAAATCAGTCATTATCTTAATTACACACGGTCGAATACAATCTAGTGTTCGTGTTATTGCCTTTAATTTCTATTTTATTTCAGAGGAAAATTCAGGGAGTGAATCAAGATGTTGGTTTAGAATTTCAACATTCAATGACTCAAAAATGTGAATTTATAAAGATTGTTTTGAAAATTTTGAGAACTTGGTTCTTGAATTGTTTTCCGGGGTTTATCAACCGAACGACCATCCAAATTATAGTGGAAATAAATTAAAGATCGGAATAATACGGCAACTAATAGTCAACACTCGACACCATAAATAAAGAAAGAAAGTACGTTGTTTATCTATTATCTTTCAAACATCCAATGAAAATATGGCGGGAAAACTATGTAAGTATGAATCATCACTTGCAGAACCCCATATTTTTTCCAGAAACATGAAAATTACAGACATGGTAGGTAACAAATATGAAAAAGTAATTCAGTTGAGCTGCAGGCAGATTATGGACTAGCATCGATTGCATATGAATATGACAATCAAACAAATAAAGTACATGAACCCCGAAAATACCTTGAGGATTAACGAGAAACTCATACTAATGCCTAAAAAGAAAGCTGTGGAAGTACACGATATTCCAGACAGTTCCATCCTTCTGGCCCAGTCTGGATACTTGCTTTGGATATATTTTCTCACCCACATGAACGAAAATGCAAGAATCACGAGAACGCAGAAAAAGATCATTGGTAAGGTTTCTCTTCGACTTGGTGGCAGCATTGCAATACCAAAAACTGATGCGAAGCAGAAAGAAATGACTGGACCTGTCCAGTCGAAATTCTCTGGCGGAAGATTATTTTGATTGTCGTCAGAGGCCAACATGGGAGGGGGAGAATGCACACAAAGATAAAGATTTATCAATTTGCTCTTCGCTCCTTGGATCCATTTCTTAACAATTTCCATTCTCAGAGAAAACTAGAATTCTTATTTCTTTCCTAATTAATCTCTCACTCAATATACTTATATAGATAGCTTCAAATATATTGTATAGATATATAGCTTCAACTACGATGCTTATATCTTTGTCACATGTAATATTTTGTAGGAATCAGAATCAAATCGTTTATAGACAAGATTAATCTCATCTTTATAGAAATCAGGTGAGATTATTTTGATTGTCACCTCTTTGATATATGCCATGTATGGATTAGTATTATTTTGTTTATGGAGACAATGTGGACCAAAGTTCACTAAGGTTCATGAAATCTTTAAGTGCTTTTGCTACCCCACATGACAAATGTACTTTCCTCAATTGTCTTATTAATTTGATGTGCACAAAACACACAAAAATGTTGAACTGATAAGTATAAGATTATTGTCTTAAGCGCTTGTTTCTAGCAAGACGAGGGAAATCCGCAGATCCCCACTTCAAGAAGCGAAATATCGACGCAACAATCCAATGGAGAACATGATGTTATTGAACTGCAGGGCTACGTAAGTTGAAACAGAAAGTTTCGTTCCATATATTTCAAATACGAAAAAATTCGAACTTCCAGTATTTAGGAATCAAGTATCTTTGTGTGTGATGCCTTTTCTGTTTTTTTTTTTTTTTTTAAGCATGTTAACTTGTTTTATTTGGAATGGAAGTATAATCTCTGGAAATATGTGTAAATACATTCAGCCCTACATACTGAAATATTCAAGTTCTTGTTCAAGCATAGCATAGAGCCTTAGCCTTGTATGGTATCTGAGCGTGACTTGCAAATAAAGCATGCTTCAGTTTTAAACCAAATCAATCTTCAGGCTTCGTTATTGCAGTCGATTAACCTGCTTTCTCTTCACGGATAACTCCTGTCTGTCACGCCTCTGCCAATGCGGCTGGCCACTTAGCAGTTAGCTAAGCAGAAAGTCATGCAAGATAAGCACTCCAAGGACCAAGGCGATTTAAGTCCTGTCTTTAGGCACCTGGCTTGGAATAATTTTTATCTGGGGCTATGCATCACCTCTCCGCTGTAGTGAATATCTTAAACGATGGACATCTTTTGCCAACCCAAAGAGACGCTATATAAGAAAATTTCACATCTCTCCATAATTATTTTCAGCCAAGAAATTTTTTCATTCAAGTTGTCGTCGAAAAGAATACTCTGACTAAACCCAAAAGAATAATCAATATTTTGCCCTTGTTTGAAAAGTGAATTTGCCCCCATACTCATTTATACCACACATTTTTCTAATATATAAATATACATATATATACAAATATTCACTAATCTCCATAATCTCTCCACTATTTAATCACATATTTTTCGAAAAAATCAATTTCACACAAGCTCCCAAGGTAAAGCACAGCATATGTGACTCTTAAGAGTCTTTGGAGTTTGCTTTTTTAGGAAAAAAAACATTGATTCCATACATGGAGAGCAAATTTTTTTTTTTTTTTTAAAGCTTGATGGCAAACTCGTATCATGATTTTGTCTCATATAAAATACCTGTTTGATAAGATTTATGTTTCCACTTCTTACAGAAAAACTTCCTAAAAACCACATTCAATCAGTTTACTCTAAAACCTCTTCTCTAACCAAACAAAATATTTATAAAAGTTATCCAAATATGTTTAAAGATAGCTTAAAATCTCATAAATAGCCGTTTTTTTAATAAGTTTCCAAAGCTTCTTATTGGTTTGTATTCATTCTCCTTCATGCTTTTATTTGATAGGGGAAATTATTCGTTACCATCTAAGAATCCCACCTCAAAAAAAGTGATCTTTACTTGATATAATGGACCATTTATTTATAAACCATTCCTATCAATCTATCACTACATCTGTACAAGTGCAGAATTTATTGCAATTAAGTTATCAATGCAAAAAAAAAATACTCAAAATTATCAAAAATAAAAATAAAATAAAATAAAAATATAAAAAACAAGAATGTACAGACGTAGACTGATGAGAAATCAAGTCGACTCATGGTAACAAAGGTTGTAACCAGATATGAGAGAGCTCATGGCAAAGGCAATAAAAGCCAGGAATGACATCGCAATAGAAGCACTGGCCATCAATGTGAACTCATCTTTCCCCCAGTTAGATACCCAATCGTCCACCCTCGTAGCTGCCGAAGATGATGCTGACATTAGCAAATAGGCCAGAATCTGTTTGAAACCAAAAAAACCCTTTCAGTAGAGCATCGGAAAATGAGTTAAATTCGTGCTTGTGCAATAAGGCCATACAGTAACCATACATCTAGCGCAAGTCCATAGTAGTATTACGTTCCCATCAAAGCCAGAAGCCCTCCTTTCCCTCTCCCAATCTTTAAACCCCACCAACCCCCAAAACCAACCAAAAGAGGGCTCCCCCGGGGCACGTTTTCATTGTTTCATGTAGAATTATTTAGCCTCTGTTTGGGCCCATTTTTTGAAAAAAAAAAAAAAAACTCATTTCCTAAAAATCATTTTCAACCACACATTTCATGGGATACACAACTTTTATCAACGTTTCAACCACACAGTTCATCAATTTTTATCAAAATTTTCTAGATATGTAAGTTTTAGTTAAACCAAACATAGGCTTATTTTATTCAATTAATTCCTCAAACATGGGACTGGAGATTTAGGGTTAGTTGAAACCAAGTTTCTGGTCGAGCCCAGTCATTTGTTTAAGAAATATACCTCCATGACCTAAGAACACATGTACCAAACCTACGGAAATTTGAATCTTAGTTGAGTGACTGCAAAAAATATATTGACCATATTCTGACCAAACTTATGACACTACACATGGTTTCTGTGCACAGAAAATACAATTTGATGCTTGATGACATCGGGCAAAAGAAACATGAAAAGAAAAAAGAAGGTAAAATTACTTGCCTGATCCATTGAGAAATCAAGATGGAAACGCAGATGGTGAGAGATTACACGTTTTCCCTTGACCAAATGGTAGGCTAGATCACATGCTTGAAATCCAGAATATACAAATCCAATAACATTCATGGTTAAACAGTACCTATGTAACAAAAAATATTACATAAACTGTTTTGAAGAATTGATCAAAAGAAAAAGGAAATAAAAAGGACATGGACCTTAGTTTCATTTCAAATCCAGGTCACATAATCTGGTATTACAGATCAGAAACAGAAGTGACATATTTGCATATATCAATCAAAATTAGAATGTGTCCCTTTAATTTTGAAATAAGAACAATGTAAATAATGAATAAATCCCCTGCCACATACGCATAGCTCGACATGATATGCACCTATATAACCACGCAAGCACACTTAAATTGCACCAAGTTCTTTAGCATTCAGTCAAATGCAAGTGATAATTAAACCAAATTTTCAATATAGAACAACGGGTCTCAAAACATTAGATATGCAAGATTCTTTTGAGGAAAAATATATCCTGTTAAGTGGCTACTACAAAAGCATTTTGAAGATAAATACAGTTGACATTGATAATTTTGAAAGTGAAGAGCATATGTTGTTTGCTTGCTGGATAGTTGTGTGCGTGTGCATGTATATTACATATGGTTGTTAGGGAAAGACTTTTAGGAGTAAATTTCTTCAACGTGCATGTTAAATAATTATCAGAGATTATGTTCCAGTCGTAAAGGATTAAGGCACGTCTGATTTATTCAAGATTCTATAATTCTGATAATAAAAAAAATGGAAATAATATTCTGCTTCACAAGAGGATAAAATATACTTTCATTAATTAATTTTAGATGGGAACGTTGCCAACTAATAGACACATACACAGGAAGTAGATTGGGTTTTGTGTTCTTCCTTATAATCGCATGTTCCTTTAATTTTCTTTTATATATTCCAACCTAGCTTGAAGACAAACTTTATCGGACATATTCATGGTCTTACAGGATCCTCTTCAACCAAATGGCAGAAATAATTACAATTTTGCTCCTACCTATTGTTAAACTTGGGGACGTGTCAAGATAGATTAAGACAGCCATAAGCAAATATAACAGATGCCAGACAAACAGTAAAACCATAAAAGGAGCGTGCCTAGAGAAGCTGTAAACCTTGACATAAAAATTATTACACAAGGAAATCGAATAAAGACATATATCAGATATATCACCTACTTACTGAACACAGGCTACTTTTTCTTCTTAGTTAATAACTAATGGCAAACACTACTTGGAACAAAAAGATTGTGCTGGTAACGAATTATTGACCAATTGATTGGGAATGAGATATTTTTTCCTATTTTGGCTGAAAATCAAGTTAGGATTTCATTTCATCAAAACAATTACTTCTTTCATTGCTTTTCACGTAATTGGCAATCACATTCAAGTATATTTGCAATAAAGGATTTTAAAGTAAATAACAATTCAACTAGTAATTAGTGTCATTATATACTATCAACTTCCCAACCTCGAAACTCAAGAACCATGAAATGTAATCAATTTACTAACCAAGGAATTTTCCAATAAGATTGTCACAAACACACGTGTCAATAGCTTCAGTACAATGATAAATATATAAATAGGAGAATGGATACTACACTCTGAACTCAACAGGGTAAAAAACAGAAGTTGAACATTATAATCAAAAAGAGTGTGGCCAGATAATGCTCCAGTATTTCTAACTAGAGAGGGCAAAAGATTATGCTACCTAGTTTCTGAATAAACCACAGCACTTACCAAACTATTATCCCAAGTAAACTGAAATTCTTCTTCAGTTAATGATCTCTTGAGGTTAAACTACTGTTATTCAAGTCCAAAATTCCATAAGAATCTCAACAAATAAACTTAATTCTCCTTCAAGAGCTACTGTGTATAGCTAAACAATCATCAACAGACAATTTTTTCCCAACAGAAATTAGAATCCATGGTAACTTAATAGGAAATGACATTATTTTGACAGTCATTCTGGAAAGTTAATGACAAAATAACAGTGTTTTGTTACCCGTTCATAATCCACCCATAGGACTTCAAACAATGTCGTTTGGGGTCCGTCACAAACAAGTTGGTAAAATTGGAAAACAAATGACTTCTGTTCTCATTAAACAGTAAATTTGGAAACAAACTATGTTGCTTATCTAGGTAACGACAATGTGTTAGTGATTTGTCAATTAGGGCAAAAATAAAAACTACCTTTGTCTCCCTTCGCTATTTCTCTAGCCTTTTCTCCATCCTCTCTCCAAAACCTCTCCCACTTTCGCCTTCACCATTATTTGCCTTCGTTTATTATCAATCCATCACAAGTGACTTCTTCTCTAGCTTCTCTTACCAAATTAATCACAATATTTACTTGGCTTATTTATTTATAGAGATTAGAGAGAGAAAGCTACTCAACACTCCTACACTAAACAAAAAGATGGCGAAAGCAGAGAAAGCTACTTCCGTTGACTCGGAGTCAAACCTTGTAAGCACTTGATTTCTGTAACACTCTACAATCCAGGAAATTGAAAGATTAATGATTTATTTTTGTTTACAAGAATGCTATTTTCCGTCATTGATTTAGGGCTCGATTGGAACAAGATTGAGGATGACCAGTATACACTGGTAATTACAAGATTGGGGTTGCAGTAATTCAGCCTCAGTCTAATTGAGGTCAAGACATAGGGTGGGTTTGTAATATGCTCAACAAGACAACTCGACCCCAACCCACTAGGATAGAGATACGAGGGAATGCCCGTTCTTGATCATTTGGTTAATATGTTGAACAAGTCAACTCAAACAAAGTCAAGTAGAAGGACTAAGGGTCAAGTGGGATTGCACACTTTGGAAAGATGTTGACCAAGACAACTAGACAGTGACTGAAGTAAAAATACTAATGGTTCAGTGGATTTGTTCATTGTGTAAATATGATGAACAGATTACCTCGACCCCGAGTCAACTTGAGGTACTAGGAATTCACCGTGCTTGTCTTAAAATATATGCTTAAAAGAACCTTAACCCCAATAGGAGGAATTGGGCTTCGAAGAAGCTTGTTTACTAAAAGAATATATTAAAAGGGCGTTTGGTGTAGATTAAAATCAGATTTTAAGTGGATTGTGATAGAAGTTTTTGAAATGTGTGGTTGAAAAGATGTAGAACTCATGAAAGATGTGGTTGATATTGATTGTTTGACTTTGATTTAGATTAAAATCAGATTTTAATCCGACCCAAACAGGCCTTAAACAAGGCAACTTGACTGCAATCACGAGGAGGCACTAGGGGTTGATTTGAGTTTATTCACAAGAAAATATGTTGAACAATGCCATGTGACTCCAGTTGGGTGGAAATACTAGGGTTTTAGTAGGTTTATTCATTTAAAAAATATGTTGTACAAGGCAACTCAACCACAAACAGTTTGAGATACTAAGGGTGAAATAATTTTTTTTTACTTTAAAATTGTGACCCACAAACTCGACTTATGGTACAGGTACAGGGCATATTGAACCAGACATACTATTCCTAGTATTTGTTGGCATTAGAAATGCTACACTTACACGCTTGGTACACAATCTCTCGCAGAATCCTCTCGTAGGTGTGTGGGTCCCTCACATGTGTGTGAGTCCCCACCTACCCACGCGAAAGGGTTGTAGTAGGAGATTGTACTAACTGTGTACAAGTAGGAATTTTGTTGTTGGCATTCCCTCCCGACTGCCCAGGCTCAACAAATTAGGCAATTTTTTTCACGCAGTTACATACAAAAGCAATTTCTTTTGAGAAATGTGAGAATTAAACCTGTACTCTTTGTAGCGATCAAAGGAATCACCACTCCACCCTTGAGTTTTATCAGCTGCCAAAACTGAAAATGAAATCAAACAAACTATCACTTCCAATGCTCTAAGCCCCAAAGCCGTCCTTCTCAAATTCACTCCCATTTTCGGCCTCATCCATGTTGATTCCACCGCCCTCGGCCGCCTCTCGCTGTCCACCTCCTCGGTACGACCGCCATAACCCTTCTCCAGCCCACCAATATCATCCCCCACTTGCCCCACCTTAGTCACACCCGGCGCCGAATCCTCCTTCACTGACCTGTTATAAACCACCACAGGCGACGTCCCCAGCGCACCCTTCGGCTGCAAATCAAGATTATCTGACTGCGGCAGATACGGTACACGACCCTTTCCGCCGGTAACCACAGGCATCGACGACAAATCAAGATTCTCCGATGTGGGCTTTTCAGAATGGGGCCATGGCTTCCGTTCCTTGCCCCCAGCAACCGGAGAAACCGCTTTTAAATTGGGATTTCCCGACGATGGAACCACATAGTAGTATTTATCCACAGGCCCAGAGCTTTTGCTATTCTTGGTACTAAAACTGACCTTTTCTGTTTGAAAACATGGATCATCAGAGCGCAGGGGTGACTCAGAACGGAGTGGGGAGTGGAAAGAGTCCACCTGACTCGTTGTTGACTCAGTGTCAGATATTGATAAGTGGCCGTTGCTACTTCTTCTTTGAAATTTCTTGTCATGATTACTGGGGTCTGAGTTTTCCATTATGGGAAAAAATTATTGCTCTGTTCTTTGAAATTGGAGAGGAGTTGAATTGAGAGAGGAAGTCATCAGAAGAAGAACTTAAAGGCGGTTCACACAGATTATCCAAAAAGCAATTCTTTACGTGACGTGATTAATCTTCGATACGACGTCGTGAATCCGTTCCTACAATCTTCACTTTGGGGTTTATTTATTTCAGTCCTGTTTCATAATTTGATTAAAATGGAATTTTGAATATTACTTTTTTGGAGAAGGGGTGATTATAACTTAAGGAAAAGTTTTAAGTTTTAAGGAAAAGTTTTAAGTATATGTTACGTGATTAATAATGATTATGTAAAAAAAATTAAAAATAATAATTATCAAATAGGAGGTTAATAAATTACAAAATCCTCTCATATTTGAATTTTCATGTATATCTCGACTTAACATTTATCTATAGATGAATGCGAAATTTTCTTATCCATTATGGATAGAACGACATCTTCGTACAATTTTTTAAAAAATCTAAAATACTAATCGAATGTATTTTTGAATTTGAAATTCGATCCGATTATACGAAAAGATTCGTATATTTAAAAGTTAGTAGAATGTCCTAGTATTACCAATACAAATAATATTTTACAATATAATTTTAAGAGCCAAGTATTGACCAAAACACACGCATCTGTCATTTTCAGAGTCATTTTGGTTTGTATTTCAATTTTCAGTTTTATGTTTTGAGTATCTATTTTAAGATTAATAAAAACAAGTTTGATTTGTCATTTTAAAAAGTTGTTTCTCGAAACTTGAAAATAAGAAAGCGCGTTTTATGCTAATCAATTTGAAATTATATCTTTCACTAATACACCAAAACATTATAATTCAAAAAATAAATAAAAAAGAGCACAATACATCTTCTCACCCGAAGAAACAAGAGAAACCCTCAAAGAAGATCTGAATAATCCCGCAGCAAGAATCCTTTACGATGTAGTAAACTTGGCTCATTCGGGTAGTTTCAAACGATTGAAGAGTACAAGAAAACTTTGCTCGGGAACAACGTAAAGAAAACCGAGGTCTGCACCTTTGACATAGGGGCCCATACCCTACATATAGCCACAATAGCATATTAGTGAAAGCACTATTCAACTCCAATGAATGTCAAAAGAATAATGTTATTTAGCACTAGTGGTGCCATAACACCAATTTATGTGACATTATATGATAAATTCAATTATGGGATCCATTTAATTGTTCATTTCATTTAATGACACTCAGTGTCACGTACACTGATAATTTAACATTAGTGGTGCTAAATATCGTTATATATGTCAAAAACACATCTCAAAGCATGTACCCTGCCGTTGAGTTGTAGAAGTTCACCCTCGACCCACTTTGGATTCCGGAAACCAAATTCTGCAATCCTTCCTTGACCTCTGTAACTTGCAACCTGGAAAAAGCAAGTTCATCGTAAGAAACTTCTGAAATAGATCATGTCACAATTGCAACACCTGTAAGTGCTACGCGCATGGTAAGACAGCATAAGCCTAGAAGCATTTATCACCCAATATGATGGCAAGAAGTCTAGCTTAGAAGCTAATATCTTATCGATTCTAAAGTATGGTCTAATATCAGATACCAAATTATGCACATTGCACAATGTGCCAATCTATAAAATCCCATCCATCATCTTTTTGTAATTAAGACAACATATCTCAAATTCATCGAAGCAATTGCTAACTCCTCCAAGATTTTCTTTGGTAATAAGGTACCTAATATAGTTTTAGATCAGAGGATCGGAAATTTCATGCAAGACGTAACCAGGAATGGGAATGCAGAGTATAGCTCATTCTTTCCCATTAAAAGTGTCAATTCCCCCCCCCCCCCCAAAAAAAAAAAAGATCACATATCCCAATGGAAAATCAAGTTTTTACAGTTCCATGGCCTATTACCACTAGAGAGGCATCTGATTTTAGGAAAATGAAGCTTCTATATTCTTGCATAGAACAAGAAGATTTTCCAGGTGGTCAAGGATACAGCTGCTAAAGAACGGCCAATAAAAGATTGGAGAGGCAAGGAAGAAAAAAGTTACTGAATATTGTGGATTACATTGTTCTATTATAAATGGACATCAAAACAATATCGAGACCCTGAATTGAGAGAGAAAAATGAAGGATACGACTCACCATCACCAAAACTTGAAAGCACACACATGCATATAAAAAATTCAACATGGGGAAAGAGGGAAGGAGCGGGAGAGGGAGACTGCATACCACTCCTAGTTCATCTGGGTACATTCCTCTATTGGTGACACGACCACCTTTTCCAATTTTGGCACGAAATGTTACCCGAAGGTAATTACAGCAAGTAGAATTAGTATGTATTCAGTAACTTATGCACATAGAAAATAAACCATAATCTAGAAACCTGGCCAGCAGGAACATTTAAATCCCCTGTCAGCTTGACTGCCTCAACATATTCAAAGAACTCCATGTCAGAAGATTTCTCTTCATTATTCGTATTCCAGTTACCATACTTGCGCCTCAATTGCACTACCTCAGCACCATAAGGGACAAATGCGCCAAAATATAGGCCTACACTAACAAGAATAGGTTAAATGAGAAGTTACACGACATTTTCTTGAACTCCTTATATGTGCGATGGGTTGGAGAGAGAAAGAGGAATGTCACTTACCATCAAATAGATCTAAATCACCTTTGGAGGTAGTAATACGACTAAAAGTCGTATATTCAGATAACCTATTCCGCTTCTGTGCTTGATTCACTGCAAGCTTCACTATTTCTCGCACATCTCTTGAAACCTATGATAATTCAATTATCTAAAAGAACAAGGACAACAAATAGAAAACAAAGTACAAAAAGCCACAAGAAGAAGTATGAGATATCTGAAACAAGATTCATCATTAAGGAACCAAACCCTCATATGAAATACGTTGTGAATAGGAAATTTTAAAATTCTCAAATTTGCACAATTTGTAACGTAATAACTGCGAATGCAAATCGAGATCAGATCAGATTCTCTGATGAAGAGAAGTAGACTGTAAAAACTCATGAGTTCTTTGCTTAGACCAAGATCAGGATTTTAGAAAAGCAAAAAAGTAAGAAAACAAAATAAAACATATCTTTTGGGCTAGATGGCAGGACAACTTGCAAAATGTGGAAAACAGGAAAAGAAATAGAAATCAGATTGAATGGTGCCTCAAGATTGCTTGTCTCCCAGCAATATTCATGAGCCACGTTCATACCAACAGTAACAAGCACATATGTTAAGGCTGTTTCAAAAATATTTCCATTATTAATTTCATTATACTGTGGCCTGCACATATAATTTTCAATCCATACCTTTGAAGAAACTTTATCAGAACTCCAGAATGCCTTGGCCACAGCGGGGGGCATCAGCTCAGAAACACCTTTGGCCGCTATAGCAGCCACTTTGGCCTTCGATGCTATGTTCTCTTCAGTATCATGATCTTGATATCTCTTTGGGATATGCAACACAAAAGAATCCCTCTCCATATCCTTGATATTGGCTGGAACACGAACAAACTCATCCTTGGTAGGGGTATCTTCTTTATTATGTAAAACCCCACCAATAAAAAGCTTCATATCTAAATCTGTTTCTTCTTCCCTTATGTCACTATCTCCTTGGACAGCAGCCCGATCTGGCTGATTGTCATCCGAATCACTAGCTTCCTCTTCAGTATTCTCACTGGTAATAGTATTCTCACTTTCTTCTTCTATAATCTGCTTCAAAGAATCACCATCTTCATTTATTTCTTCAGTAACATTAACCTTCATCACTTTAACCTTTAGGTTGGGAACTTTTTCTTTGAGAAAATTTATCACGCTTTTTATTCCTTCTGCAGCAGCTCCTTCCATATCAATGCTCTTTCCCTCACTTTTTTCGGCTTCATTTTCTTCCACTTGAACATCAACCACAGATGCATTCTCAATCTCAGCTTCTGATGGCCCCTTTGAGGATTTATCAGATGATGATGAACTTGAATTTGTGGAACTTCCTTTGATTCTTAGCAGAAATACTACCTGTAAGGCTGTCTTATATCAGAAGAAGTTTGAAGGACAAAGAATATTTTCAATGGACTGAAAGAATGGATGACAGTCTACCCAAAGGCACAAAAGAAGGCTATAAGTAGACTTCTAAAAAGGAAATATCTCATTGTTAGGAAAAGTGAGATAAACTCAAAGCAAGCTCAATAATCATTGTGCAACAATTACAGTATGTAAACAGCAGAACCAGAAGTTTCAACGCCCAGAAAACAGACCACTTTAATCCCACATCAGAACTAATTAAAATCTCAACTTCAAGATAGAATAGAAGACTGTAGAACACATCATGGCATCAGTGTCTGGATAGACTTGTGGCACATTTATTTTCCTACACAATCAGAAAATATAACTCTCTTCCATTGATGAACTGAATATTGAGAAGCCATAACAGAGAGAAATAAAGAATAGAAAAAAGAGACGCACCAAATACAATGTGTTAAAGAAAGTAGTGGCCGATGACAGCAAAAGATCTTTGATTTTTTTCTGGAATGAATGATTCAAACAAGTTTATGGTTGTAAAATTTATCCACTTTGTCGCCATTAGACGAATATAGAAAAGTAATTTTTTTGTGTCATGCATGGCCTAATACTATGTCAAGCTTCTTATATTAAGCCAAGTTTTCCAGTATACTGCAAGATAAAGTAATAAGGACAACATCTCATTGTGGTCCACTCCTGGAATCCAGATATTCAATCTCATGCGTAATCTCCACAAAGATCATGCAAGATAATTTAAATGCATTGGTAGAGAGCACATTTGCACTTGGAGATATCCAGATTTCTCCACATTAGTTAACTAAATTATGTATATAGTCTCCATTGATAGGTAACGAAATGATAGAAAGTAAGCTTAGTTTTGTCCATGTGCTGATTAGGTTTGATCAAGTTCTGGATAAAAATCAGAAACTGCCAATCATACAAGTCTTCAACAGAAAACATTTACAGCTTATCCAGATATCAATTTCTTAGATTCTGGAAAAAAAAAAAGTTACAATAGAAAACACTCTTAACATCAGTTACATGTTACATACTTCTTTGCAGATATAAATTATTTACAATTCTAAAAAACTTAAAAAAGAAACACTTTAACATCACCTGCATGTTATATGCCTCGTTTGCATCCTTAACCACAAATATTTCAAAAAGCGGAGTTCCAGGAGATGAAGTGACCAACTGTCTGCAATCACCACCAATTACTAGTGTCTTTAAGTAGTTAATAACTTTATGAAGATCAAGAGCAGAAGACTCATATTTTTCTGTTCACTATTCTTGTTGTCGTTATTACCTTGGACTGTAACTTCTACCAACAAATCTGCCCACTCCTGGAGTAATTCGTATTAATCTACCAAAAGGATCAGAATCTTTCGAAAAGCCCACCCACCAACCAACCTGCATAAAGGTAATGAATATTAATGACATAACACAAAATTTACAAATGAAACTGAATTGGTTGTTATAGCATAACAATGACACAGCAAAGAACAACTACTGCAACGAAGAGTTTCTACAATTTTCTCACCTGTGCTATAGAAGCATAGAGTAAAAATGTGTCAAAGTCTTTCCGCTCTTGTTCTCCATTTTTCTCATATGATCTCTCTTTCACAGCGACAAAATACTATTATAATTTGACATGGTCCTTACCAGTAAGGCCATATATTCACACAATGCTACAGAGCAAGCAAGTTACCATGTCTGATGGTTCCCTTTTGGAAAAACAACAAATAGCATCCATCCGTAAATCTTAAATGCATTTTGAAGTGCAGAGAAACGACTCCAAAGATTACTCAGGTAACTACTATTTCCGAATTGCTCACTCACAGGAATCAGAGTTAATTGAAGCATTGCTCCTACGTTTTTATTTTATTGGATTATTTTAGTTGATTTGGGGATTATTTTACAAGTTTTATGAAACTATTTTTAGCTTCATTTAAAACTTAATTCCAAAGGATATGAGTGTTTTTTAAAGCGAGCACTCTGATGAATTAACAGAAGAAAAAAATGCAACTGCTAGCATACAAGAAAATTACCAGCCCACTTCCTGTACTTCGGCACAATGTTGAAGCATCACTGTAACGTTCTTCATCAATTGCATTCTACAGAAAACAGTTAAGATAAATAGCTCCAATTTTAAATGCAAACGGCAACAACTTATGTCAATCTCTATTTTACCTTCAATTGAGACATAATTTCAGCAATACTATCTTTTGATGTTGCTTCTGCGACAGCTAGTTTCAACTTAGCAGCTCCCTGGAAGTCTTCCTTCTCTATTGCATCTTCTAATTGAAACTGTAAATAATAGAGATTTTCCAAACATCATGTTAAATAAATGTGTCGTGTCAATTGTTTACATGTTCTTACAACTAATGTCAAACATCACTGCACAAACTAAAAGAACTTTTTTCTAGTTTAATGACTAATGTTCGCTTATTAAACTTATCGTAGACAATTAGTGATGCAGCGCTCAAAGTATATTCGAAGCGCAAAAGAAATTAAATTAATTATAGTTTTCTTTATTCACATTTTTGTAATTTTTGGTTTATTTCCTTATAGTCTTTATTACCTAATTTAGGCTAATATATAAAGACGGTCATGCTTTGTATTAAGCACTACGTTATTATTGAATGAATTACAAGCTTCCCTCTAGATCATTTTGGCTCTTTTCACTTCAATTAACAGAAAGGAAGTCATATTTAGTATTTCGACAAAATATTCAATGTTTAACATAAAGAAGAAGAAGGGAAGAATTGAGTAAAAATGCATGCTAATTATAATTATTTTTTTCAAAACAACAACTGAGAAAGGGAAAACATTTTCTGTTGTATGATGGAGCACAAAGAAAAGAAAGGGGACTTATTAGTTATTACTCTATACTTGAATTTGGTGGTCAAAAGATTGTGAAAAATGATTCAATGGCAAAAAGTTAAGCAATGTGAATTGCCACCCTCATGTTACACATGTTAGTTAAGTGACAATTGTAGCATCGAAATATACACAACCCAAACATAATATAAAGAGATGCATGTTGCTCACACACCAAAATTCTTTTTTGTTTCCCCTCTTTACTTAACCCTTCCGTCCTTGCTACCATAGATTTAGAGACACCAAAAAGAGTGTAAAGAGATGCATCATGCATGTGTCTCTGACAACATAATCCATCAATATCAATCGGCTTAAACCTTCATGGGAATACTCTATTAAACAGTAACAATTAATGAAATTTAACTTCTCTTTCTACTTTAATCTTTTAGTGCAGACCAATAAAGGATCCAAACATGCCATTTGAGTATTACCTTGATTTTTGTTGTGTTCAAATAGTTCAGCAATCCTTGAGTGAATTAGAAATTAGTAGTTGGTAGCAGCTATTTTATCAGATAAGTAAGAAACCTAAATTTCTATAAGCGCTTCAACTTTTTGCACCCTAGAGCTTTTAATTACGGTTTAATAGGCTACATCTGGAAAACCGAGAGTGAGACGGTTGAACTTTATTCCCAAGTCAAGTATAACACATAATTTATATTCTATGTGACTTGAGTTTTGTGGCGTTAGCCATCCGTATTCCAGAAACTCATTATTTGATAACAGCTTACTAATTTTGCACTCCAGATCAAGATTTGGCACACTAAGAAAAGTCTGATTGAGGACCTTGTTACACATAATATTATCATTAAAACAAGGAAAGTACATCATGCAAAACAAACTCCCCGGGGTAAGCTATTTGACTAAAAACATTTTCATGACAAGCAAGAACCTATATATTGAAATTTCCCACTGGCATCAGCAATCACGAACAAGATATATAAAACCCATTAAAAAAATAATAATAATAATAACTGAGCACACCTGCAGCAAAACTCAGATGGCAGATTAAAATGTGTTACCTTTCAAGCAGTATTAGCATCAGGCACAATTTATTGAAAACCACGGGTCCTAAAATCAAGATTGAGTGCGATTATACTTTAAAAAATCTTAAATATGTAGCGTACATGCAAATATGGAGTCATCATCAGATATCCATTTAATAAGCATCAGGACTGAGGCGATTTTAATAAGAAATTTTGTAACTTTAAGTGCATAAAAATTAAAAAAGACCCTCTACAACAGTATCAGCAATCAGCCAAAATACATCAAATCCCTGGCAAATAATCATGGATTAGAACAATTTAGTAAGAAAATTTATATCATGCACAGCATATCTTAAAAAATAAAAAATACACAAGTACACAATGCATGCAAAGATTGAACCTTTAGAACAGAGGCAAAACTCTCCGCCTGCTCAATCTCAGAAAAATGCCGGGTCCACCTATTCCAATCCCATTCATCGGATGATGAAGAACAAGTAGAAGAATAAGAACTGTAATCGCTGCAACCGTTACTGTTATCACTATTGCTATTATGATTACTGGTGCAGCGGCAAGAAAGTATTGATTTCCTGCTTTTTCTAAAAACCAGCTTCCTGGGGAAATTGAAGGGACATATTTTCATTGTAAAAGGGCAGATTTCTTGTGAAGAAGAGGATGATGAAGAGCGCAATTGCGGAGGTGGGTTTACGGTGTAGTGTCTGGTGGGACAGGTGCTGGCCACTGCCATTTCTTTGCCTGGGATTTTGAGTGGTGGAATGAAAATCTGTGTGAATAATATGATATTTTCTAGTACTGAGAAAGAAGGAGCTATTGAATTATGGATTATACTACTTCCATCAAGTGATATACATCAAGGGTTATACCCTCCTCACATGAAGGGTGGGATCCATTGAAATAATATTTTTTATTCGAGTGGACCCCACCCCCCATGTGAGGGGGGTGTAATCCCCGATGTAAATCTTGATGTACCACTAGCATAGTCCGGGCCCACTTCTCATTTAAATAAGGGAAAAATTCATATATAAAGGGTATTATTTACCTTAATTCAAAATTCAAAAGTAAACTAAATAGTTTAAAAAAAATTAGGTATTGATTTAATTAATTAAAAATATTTATTAAATAAAGATAATAAAGTTACCGTTTGTGATTAATGGTCACAGATTCATAATTATAAGTTACAGATTTATTTTCTGGTCACATATCGTCAAATTTTTTTATCGCAGATTATTTCGAGGTCAAAGATTATTTTTGAGTCACGTATTATTAAATTTTTAGGTATTATCATTGATCACATATTTTCAAATTTTTAAGTCACAATTAAATACTTGGTCACAGATAACCAAATAATTGGTCACATACCACCAACAATAATCACTACAGTCGCCGCCCCCGCCACAAAACCGCCACCACTTCACAGCAACCAGTATCAACACCATCGTCGCAACAGCCAACACCCCACACAAAACACCACTACCACCACACAGAAACACCACCACCACAAAAAAAATCATGACTACTTCACTATCATCGTGACGGGAGCGACGACGACACCAACACAATCATTTGTGACCACCAACACACCACAATCAACAAATCCATCCCTAAACCTCAAAACAACAAGTGCCAATCGAAAATTATTAGTGGTTGGGAATGTTATCGACATCAATTACAGTCCATCATTTGTGGTTGACTGGGCGATTTCGATGATTGTTCGATGGCTTCTCCAAATCTGTGATCCGTAGATTGGGGCCGCTTTAATCCTCCAAATCTTGCGCTAATAGTGGTAATGGCAGCCGCGATGTGTGAGATCCACTAATGCAAAAAGGACAAGAATGGTAGAGGGCAATATCGTAGTAGTGAGCGCCATTAGCTGCTTTGAAGTGACGGCACCCAATAGTTTCATAGCGGTGTTGGTTGTTTCAGAGCACCTCGATGTCGACAGGGAGAAAGGGGGAGGGAGAAGGGGAGGCGGCGACGGACGGTGGTGGTGGGAGGAGGCAGCGTTGTGGAGAAAGGTGGGAGAATGGAGAGAAATGGAGGCGGCGACTCTGTGGAGAGAGATGTGAGGGAGTTGAGTGTGTTAAATTAGGGTTAGGGTATAATATATTACTTGATTTTTGAATATTGAAACTTGGTCCCTGATTTTTTAATTCTAATCTCCAAACACCTGGAATCATGTAATTTCCTCTTTAAATAAGCCCGTGCTTGGCCCATTAAAATTTTAATACATTTTTCTATTTTCTTTTCAACTACACATTTCATAAATAAATAAAAATTTCCTTCATTTTTAATTATACATTCTACCAAAAATCATTATTTTAAAATACATTATTTTAAAAAATCTCATTATAATGGGGACTCACAATGGCTAAGTTTTTTTTTAAAGGGTTTTTTTCATACCCATTAAATTTTAATTCATTTTTCTCTCTCCTCTTGTCAACCACGCGTTTTCTCAATAAAATAATATTATACATAAATCTAAAAAATTTCCTTACTTTTTAACCACTCATTCAGTCATTCTCTAAAAAATACTATTCAAAAATCAATTTTTTTTCAAATAATGGAGCTCAAAAATTTGAAACTTGATTTTATTGCTTAATTATGCTTTCATTTAAGTTTTATTTTATTTTCTTTCTAGTAGGGATGACAATGCAATGGGAAATGAATTAAAAAAATCCATATTTACGTTTAATTAATTATATATAAAACAAAAAACATTAAAAATAAATAAATTTCGAAGCGGGTTTAGAGAATTCAGGATCAGGACCATCATCTTTATTAACTGGGACGGAAATTTCATAATGTATTCAAAGCGGAAATTTTTTTAAAAGGAAATTACAAAAAACCAGTGGTTTAAACTTTTTAATTCAAAATTCAGGTACAAGTTTTATCTTATCAAAAATCAGGTATGAATTAAATATTTAAATAATATTATAATACTAATATTTCAAACCCTAATTCATTTTCAATCCATATGTTCTCTCACTACTTTCTCTCACCCTTTCCTCTCTCTCCATAATCGGCCCGACGACCGTCGCCGCCTGTCGCCTTCCCCTCCCTGCCCCTGCCCCTCTCCCTCACCTCTCCTCCCCTTCCCTCTACTGCGAATCGCAGCAGCGTCACATCGATGCTACTGTCGTTCAGCAGCGCTGTGTGCAGACGATGATTGAGTTGACTTTAGGTTGCTGGTTTGCAGATGGTAGTGGTCGTGCAGAAGATGGTGGAGCCATGCCTTGCTGAGGTGCAGCGCCTGCGATCTGTATTTTCGAAGGTGCAGCAGTCGCGATCTGTTCCAAGGAAGCGTAGGAGCCTCTACACGCGGAGGTTCAACTGCTGCGCAGCGCCCTACGACGATCTGTACTTTCCAGCTGAGTCTGTCACAGATCTGTGTGTGTGGTTTTCTCGGTGGTAGTGATTTTGGTGTTATTGTTGGTTGTGCGTGGTGTTGTGTGCAGTGTTCGTGGTGGTGTTGTGGTGGTTGGGTGCGATTGTGGTGTTTTTGTGTCGTTGGGGGGTTTTAGGTGGGTTGTGGGTGGTGGCTGTGGGTGGTGGCGATGTTTTGTGTGGTGGTGGTGGTGACTGAAGTAGTGCTAGTGGTATGTGACCAAGTATTTAACTGTGACCTAAAAATTTGACAATATGTGATTGAAAAATAATCTGTGACTAACAAATTTGAAAATATGTGACCAATGAAATTAATTATTTTTTTATCTGCGACTTAAAAATTATATAATCTGTGACCGTAAAAAAAATTTGTGACCAATTAATTTGGAAATCTGTGACTGTGTGACCTTTAAATTTTGATCCGTGACCAACGAATTAATTGTGACCTATAAAATATTTGAACTGTGATCGTAAATTGTAAATAGTCGTCGAAATCAAAGCAGTTGTCGGAACGATCGTCGGAGAAAAATGGTGGTCGGAATGGTCGCCGGAATGGTACCCAGAGCGGTATGGGTGGTGCATGTGAGATGGGTTAATTATATTATATTAGAATTAAATATTTAATAATAAATTGATTTAATAATTTATTATTTCATAAATAATAATAAAAAAAAACCTGATTTTTGAATTTGCAAACTATAAACCTGATTTTTGAATTAGTGTAAAGTATATATCTTATTTATGAATTTTTCCCTTTAGTTGAGCTTTAAATGCAACCATTTATTTTAACCTAAAGGTAAAATATGTTTAGACGTAAAAAGTTGACTAGGAGGAAATTTTAATTTTCCTTAAACTAAAAAACACGTTAATGTTAAATTTCAGTTAAGGTTATGTGCAAGTATGCTTTTGTCTGTACTTAGACATGTTTGGCTCGACTTAAATAAAGCCAACTCATAAGCAAGTTTACTAACAAGTGAAAGGTAAATTCTATCATAAAGATTCTGCGACACTCGTGTTCTTGACTTATCATTTCTATTACTCGTGTTTCAAATCTTTTAAAATTATGACGTCCACATCACTATCTAATAAATAATATTTAACTTTGAGGGGTAACTCAATTGGTCAGGTCTTGGGTTTGCTCCCCAATGATCACCAATTCGAGTCCCCTCAGGGCCACTGAGGTGAGAAACGGCTGTAAACTTTAGAGTCTCGTGGGATTAGTCGAGGTGCGTGCAAGCTGGCCCGGACATTCACGGTTATCAAAAAAAAAAATCTAATAAATAATATTTATTTGAACGTCAAATGACCACGTAATACTTATATGATATCGAGAATGGGTGGAGCAAAGCCATAAATCTCATGAAATCTTAGAAATTTAACTAAATTCGAATTTTTGATTGAAAAGGTTGAATTTACGATTTTGTTTGATTTATTTTGGAAAAAATGAAATTTTTTAAATCAGTTTTATCTTTTCAGTCCGACATCACATGACATGAATATCACTTGACCATTTAATGAACGTGTGTTAAAAAGGGACGTGGGTACCACAATTTTAAAAGATTGAGGATACAAGTGTAATAAATGGTAGGATGGGGACATGATACTACATTTGCAAAAGATTTGGGATCTAGTCCAATTTGGATATGGACTCCTACTTGGGCTCTAATAAGGCCCATGACATTGGTTTTTATATAAAAGCCCAAATACAAAAAGCCTTTTATTAAATTGCTGTCGCCTACGCCTCGTTGTCTCTTCTCTTCTACACACATACGAACGTTTTACATTATTCACCAATTTATGCAAAGAAAGTCATGGAATCAAAACCCTCAAATTCTCTTCCAAGCTTAGTCGACCAGCAAGTTGTGAGTATTGTGCCTTTTTTTGCTTTATTCATGCATAAATTACTGGCGGGTGCAAATTTATGGTGATAATTTGTTTCTTATTTTTCATTAGTTTCCCGGGGATGTCTTACTGGACCTCTCTAAAATGACTAATCAAACCATCAAGCTTGGAAGCGGCCTTCGCCAGGTTTCTTTACTATCTGGGTTCTTTATTTTAGCATTAAAATTTTCATATTATGTACTTATTTTCGCTTTAAAGTTTAAAATTTCAAGTGTGGCGCTGAATTAAGCGATAGAATTGTGTTAGGTAATCGCAACTTAAAACGGGGACATGGGTGCTTTTGATATTTTGTTATCTGATTGTGTTTAATGATATTGATGCGAAGAGTGGGTATTTTGGTTTTTTTTTTTTAACTCTTTGTTGAATGTGGGCATAGAGGTTAAGGTGATTCTCTAAGTATTGACGACGCTTCATATGCCTCAAAATAAATGTTCTCAATGATGTTTAGAAGTCAGTAATATTTTATTTTATAAAGTTTCTGGAATTTCAAACTTTTTGAATTTACTTGTTCCAGGAGAACTGGCGAGTCTTGCAATTATGTGGGCGTATAACCAATGACCTCAAAGTTACATTCTTTGGGTCTTGCCTTTTTCTCGCACCTTTGGGACATTTTTTGAAGTTTTTAAACTGTAAAGCAAAGGGAGTTAGGGAGAAAACATAAAAGTTTGTTTAAAGAGAAAATGGCCCATTTCTTATATTACATGATACGAGAGGACATTTCCTATTTCATTTCAAGTAGAAAGGACTAGTTATTGAATACATATGATGGCATTTGAGAGAGAAAATATGTAAAACGTACTAATCAATATATCATTGTTTAGTTGCCCAACATGGGAATATTGATAGTTTTTGACTCCTTATCCTAATTTCGCAGGATGGTGATGCTATATCTGCTATGAGAGCAGGAACGCTTAGGTTTGCAAAACCAAACAAGTATTGGGTTGAAAGCTCCCATAAACGGGTGAGTCTAATGTTCGAATTGCTTGGCTACCAAAATAGAATGGAAAACCCATTACATGGACCAATTATTTTAAACTCATTTAAGATTTAGATTTTAATTTTATCGTCTTCACAAAAACCTATAAACCACTCTACTGCAAATAAAGATAGTAAAATATATGCATATACTGATATACTTTCTTTTTTCTTTTATTTTTTGTGTTGGTCTTCTTGTTACTACCTACGCCATTATGCATTGCTCCCTGTGCATCAGTCTACACTTCTCACATTAAATTTCTTCTTGCACCCAAAATGTGTTGCAAATCAATTTTTTTTTTTATCCCATTGTTTCAATTGGATGTAATAAACAAAAGCTTTGTACGTAATCACTGCATGGAACAAGACAAGAATTTTGAGGCTCTTATAACACTTCTATTTGTTTTTGGAATACCTAAATTTGGAAAAGGCAAAACCATGTGGTCTGTCAGGCATTTTGCTTGGTACGCCACCCACTATACTTGAACAGAGTCAGGTGAAGCAGTGTGAATATGTTAACAAAGCATCCAGTGATACTCTGATTTAGTACTTTATTGGATATAAGAAGGATTGAAGAAGTTGAATCATTTAAATAGATTCTGAATTTTTATGGTCTTGATTTTTTGTCCAATTGCAAAGTAAAAGTTTCGTTCTTTCTTTAAAATTTGATTCCTTTACCTTCCTAAATTTTTGCTTTCCATTAAAAGGTCAAAGCTTTAGACGTAATAGATGGCGCCTGAGAGCATTGTAACTTTTCGGCGTAGTCAAACACGGTTTCTGTCCCTCTCTCTTCCATTTTTCCTTTTATTCTCTAATTTCAGATAGGGATTTGTTATTAACTTAATGAAGTATGTTGAGTAATTCCGTTACTGATTGCTACTTTTCTTGGTCAATTCAATTGTGTGCGATAAGATTATTTTTCCTTCATTTTTCGAAATACATTCAAGTTGTGAAGCTTCAAAACAGTCCAATTTCTCCGTGTTCTTGTACTTCTAAAAGCTTCACTGCGTTCATGTTTACAAGTCATTTTTATCCTATACCTTATAGATGAATGAAAATGTATTTTTTGTCTACTAGGAATTGCACTTGTCCAGCAATAAGCATATGGACATATGTTGAGTGGGATTGCTTATAGATTATTGTACTATTTTCTCCCAAATTAGTTCACCCATTGTGTGTTTGCTAGATGTTGAAACCAAATTGTTGGGAGAATACATCACAAGAATTTGCTCAAGTTGTGTTATCTATTTGACATCAATTATAGGTGTCAATATATCATTGCTATGGTTATTAATCTATTTTCTAACTTTGTTATTGTCATTATTTGCCTAGTATATATTTAGATTTGCTTGTGAGGAAAATTGTTCTCTCTCTTGGTTGACAAGTGAGAAATATTTTATTGTTAAATTCAAACATTCTCAATTGCAGTATGTACCTTGCACCGGGGATACAGTTCTTGGAATAGTGGTTGATTCAAAAGCAGATGTAAGTACTTATGGCACTTCAATGATGTGTTAAGAGGGACAACTAACTGTATGTGCTAGTTATGTATTGGCATCTTAAAACTCCTCTATCAATATTATTGTATATTGAAAATATTTTTCATGCTTTTGTATAACATCTTGTTTCAAGTTGCCTTGTCTTCTTAGATTTTTATGTCTGTTTTAAAAGTAATTCCTTGTCTACCAAGAATTATAATATAATGCTTTACTATTTACTTTGGATCTACATAGTGAGGTAGAATAGTTAGCTTCTTGAACTTCAGATTTTATTTCTTAGTTTTTCCTTTCCTTTTTGTACTGATGTGGATATGTATTCTGATGCTGCTGACTCAAACGGTAACATATTTAGATGACTGATTGACAAGTTGTGTGCAAAAGTAGATGAGATCATACAATTGTCTCCATTGATTTCTGATGGGGGCTGCTTATGCAGGGAAACACAACTTGTAGCTCAAAACCTTGGGTTGCCTCGTATTACAGTGTTAATTGTTTTTTGGAAGACATCCACTATCTAATGTCTTTCAAAAGAAAAAAGGAAAAAAACTCAATGTGACAGTTGACATTGCTATTGATTTTTCTGCAAAAATTGATCTTTACGTCCAAACTCACAAGCGTCAAGCGTACAAGAGTTTGTGAGCGGGAAATCTAGATATTGTACTGGAGTCATTTTATTCCAAAAATAAATGAAGTAGGAGAACTCATATAAGTGAATTTAATGAACGTTGTGGAGAGATGCCAGCATGGCAGTAGAAGCCTCTCAATTTGAGATCATTTATTTGTTGACCACCCTATCTTTTATATTTTGAAGTAGGTATACTTTTTGTCATGTTTTTCTTCAGCTTTCAGTTGAAAAATGTTTCTTTTTCTCTTAAGCGTGGAAAATTGAATGTATGCTAATCCATTGTAACTTAAATATGTACATGTATTGAGGAGCAGGTCATTCTGAATTAAAATAATTGCAATTTTTATTTGCTGATTTGGGTATAATTGCATGCAGTTCATGTTTTTGCGAACTCAATACTCGTGTTTGTGTGAATATTTGCAACAGAACTTTCTTGTGGACATAAAAGGTCCTACATTAGCGTTTCTGCCAGTGCTTGCTTTTGAAGGTGGAACTCGGAGAAACATTCCCAAGTTTGAGGTGCATTCCTATTTTCGCTGAGATTTGTGCTTATCCAGATGTGATACAACTCTCTATTTTCTGTTCAGGATATTAAGAACGTATCCCAGTTTTCAAGTTAAATGGAAATATAGATGCTTTCAGCAATTTATATTTCTTTGGTACTTTTTATATGTTTGGTGGTTTAATTCCTCCTGTGCATGGGGTTTGAAGTGGAATGGCTGTAATAAATATAAATTTGAGCTTTATTAATGTACTCACTCTTGGGTATTTTGAAGAGAGTCAAAAGCATGAATGCTTATGGGAAAACTGAAGTTAATGAAGTAATTACTCTATGTCATTGTTCCTTTTTCTTTTTGAAGATGTAATTGAACTCTGTTCTTGTAAATCCTTATGGAGGTGAATATCATGAAAAGAATATGTCCTAACAATATTACAATAATCGTTCAGTAAAGAATTACATGATGATGGTTTTGAGATTGATAAGGCTACTTTAGTTGCCACTCTCAAGTACTGAGTAATGTGGCAACTGGCAATGCAAGGATTTTATGGTGGTTTTTTACTTAGAAACTATGTTCTCTAGTTGTATCTCTCAAATACTAGCACTTTTTAATTATGTGGAATGCCAACCAGTTAGTTGATTAATGTTATATTTTGTTAGTAAAACATATTTATAATTTTGTGTTTTGGACTCAATCTGGTACAAAGACTGCTTCACTTTTTTTCCCATTAACGTCATTCTACTGTTACAGTGATTGGAACTTGGGATGATTTTCCAAAAAGGGAAAATCCCCCCACCCCCCCCCCCCACCCCCCCCCCCCCCCCCCCCCAACACACACACACACACACAGCCACGAGGAATCTAGGGAGCTTGTAAACGCACGTTTTATGTATTCACAACTGTAGTAAATAGATTCTTGAATTTGTTCTTACTTTTTTCTTTTTTTATTCCACAAACATTTAAGAATCCACAAACTAATTTAATAAATATGCCATCTTCTCTCCACCCCGTTACTGCTACAATTAGCCTTTTTATACATCTCCGTCCAAATTTCATTTAAGGGGAACTTTGAATCCATACAGCAGTGCCCTTCCCCAATAGAAAAGAAGTGCTTTTTTTGAAAAGTCAAACTTCATACTTTCCCTTTTCACCCAAACAAAGAGGCAAATTCTGAAATTTAAGCTCATTTTATAGCGGTTTTGGAATTTTGAATTTATAACAAGGATAAATGGGAAAAAAAATACAATTTTTATGTCTATTTTGTAGCACTATGCTTGAAATGTCGGTTCTTCAATATCAAGCAAAAATTGAACTGGAGGGAGCATACATTTTTCAAGTGCATACTCATTTCAAAATTTGTATGTGGATGCCATATGAGATTTTTAAGGGGGCTATTTTTCTTGCAAGTTCAATGGAGGAATTAGAATCTGTCTTACAACCATTACATAGAATAGACACTTTGAATCCCCTCTCTGTCTTGCTCTAGGGATAACATGCTGATCTTTCCCAAGAGTTCACATCAACGGGAAGGTTTGGCACCTCGATGTCGGCTTTTCACCACCTAGGGCTGTAGTATGTTCCAAGGTTTTGGTTGTTCACACTGGTGGATACATGCAGGAAATAGAAGGAGCCAGGGAGCATCTTCATGACAAATAGCCTTTTGCATTCATAACAATTGGCAATAAGTTGCTGATTTATTTCCAGTCTATAGCTTTGAAATCTTTTTCTTCGTTTGTGCTAATTTATTATTTTCTGCCTGTGAATGTGACATAACATGAATTTGTTTTGGTGGGTGCTTTTACTTTCTTTTGTCATCAGATGGGCACTTTGTTGTATGCTCGTGTTGTCATGGCAAACACTGGCATGAACCCTGAGCTAGCATGCATGGATGGTTGGTTCTCACCCCTCCTTGCCCCTTCCTGAAAAAATTAGTTTGTACTTGCCTTTCTTGAATTTGTAATTCATTTTCTTGTGCTCTATATAGCCACTGGGAAAGCAGCAGAGTTTGGTCCCCTTAAAGATGGATACATGTTTGAATCAACAACTGGGCTATCAAGAATGTAATATTTTATTCCCTATATGAATGGTTTACATAGTTAACTCTTCTATGAAGTTCATCGATACAGATATGGACTTCATGGAGGCTTAAGTTGGTCTTGCTTTATTTCATGCTAAGAAGATTTCTACTTCCGCTCTAGGTTGTTGAAATCTCCACCATGCCCACTTCTTGAGACTCTTGGGAAGAAGCTCGCTTTTGAGATTGCAGTTGGTTTAAATGGCCGTGTCTGGGTATGAATCCAAGCATCCTTGTAGTCTAATGATATTTTCTTCAATTTAACATTCCCGGCCTTCTCTTACCTTCTTGACTTTTAAACTGTTTCAGGTGAATGCGACATCTCCTTCTATAATTATCCTTGTAGCTAATTCAATCATGAAATCAGAGTCATTGAGTCCTGTACAGCAAAAGATTATGGTGGAGAACCTGCTCCAGAGAGTTCAGTAAAAGAAAGGTTTAACCTATGTTAATATCTGATTGGACGTCATTTGTAAATAACTCTAGCTGATCTTTCGAATATTTTTGTTTCTAAATAATGTTAACCGCATTTGCTTTGCAGGGCCAGCATCACCAAAGAATGGCTGAGTAGCTGCATTGGGGTTATGAAACTGGACTATTTTGACTCAAGGGTCCATCAATGCATCGGTCCACTGCTGCCAGCTTGAGAAACACCTATTGTCAAACATTTTTGACCCGCAAGGCACTTATCTTTCTATTGAACACCTGGAATTCTGGAAATATGGAAAAAAGATCAGCTTTTTTAACTAGTTTATGCAGTATAAAACTGTAACGACTTACATTTGTTCCAATATGTTGACTAGTTATCGGTTAGATTAAGGAATTTTGATTATCATGTCATCTTATTGAAAAATGTTTTTCCACCAGTGATGAATTAACTTGGACCGCAGCTCTATTGGTATATCTTTCTGAATTTTCATCCGAATTCATGATGTTCGATCAAATCTTGTTATTTATTGATGCGTGCCTACCTTGTGTGCTGTTGGTGTTATTGATACGTAAAAATCTTCAAAACAAGTTGGATTAGTCTCTCTGGCTGTGGAAGATACGTAATATTTAGTCCTATCCATTGCGATTAGCCTCTGTAAACTTGACCTTCTGTGGTTTGCTCCTGGAGTCGACCCTCATTTGGTTGAAAGGAGGTGATTCAGTTGTACATTTCAGTACGACTACCTTGTTATGAATTCACTTTATGGGAATTGGTTATGTTCAAAGTCGTGACCTTAACCGTAGGAGGGGGATACTGAAGGTAGTGAAGGGTGTGATTATATGAGGTCATCCATTAACTTGTCAATTCTCCCTCCCTCCCTCCTCACTTTATCGTGTTATTTTCTTTACAATGATCGAATTCGTCACTTCAAACACACGAATATCTCATTTTGGTGTGATTGTTACCATCATTTGTGTAGTGATCATGTTGTGCCTTTTAGGACGAATATTTACTCGCTCCTTTTGATGATGAAAAATGTATTTCAAAAGATCGACAAAATCTCTAAACTATGTGTATAGTCAAGTCAGAGGTTTAACTCGTATGAGAAACAGAATAAGAGAGTACAACTGAACTTTTAGAATGAAGAATAATTTATTTATTTATAATTTTTAAACAAGTGTAATGGATAACATTGGACTTATTCATATTCAAACTTCAAAGAGATTATTCAATATTTTCTACATAAATTTGATATAATACTCGTTCAAATGAAAACTTCAAAACTATTTTAATATTCAAATATTCAACCCAAATAAGATAAATTAAAACATGGTTGACAACCCTTTCAAAAAATTCAAACCAAAACATTTATTTATACAAGTTATTCAACATGTATAAGGTAAATTCAAATAGTGTTGGTTGAATGTACCGATCAATCTTATCTAACATTTGTTTTTCATTCTATTGTTCAATGAAAAATCAAAGTGTACATCTTGACTTGCCCTATTGGGCAAAATCAAGTAGATGTCATATAGTCACTTAATTGTATAATTTTGGTGACGTGTTGATTAATTATATAGATAGCGGGTTTGTAATTATTCTAAATTTCCTAGATTTCAACATTTAATTTTCAGGAATTTGTGCACAAAAGTCGTATATATGATCAAATGGAACTCTTTTTGGAAGAAATTATAGCTAGGGTTTTCCAAATTATAAAGTCTCTGTTTGGTATGGATTAAAATTAAATTTTAATTTAAGTCAAAGTTAACAATTAATTTTAGTTAATTATTTTATGGAATTCACAATTTTTTAACAATACATTTCATCAACTTTTATCAGAATTTACTAAAAGTTAGATTTTAATCCTCACCAAACATGGGCTAAGATTGAAGTAACCATATATGGTCCTTTATCGTTTTGTTAGCAATGGAGCCTTTGTTTGACACGGGAAACCATCCTATGAAAAGTTAAGAAAGTACACGTCGGTCGTGTGATTTTCTTTTCAAGGGTAAAATTGTAAGGGGTCCGATCACTCAGTTCATTTCCTAAACTTGTAAGTTATCTTATGTATAAACGTTAGCTTCTTGATTCAACGCCTTTACGATTTATAGATCTCATTTCAACACCCGATCTATTTGTGATTTGATGGTTCTACCCTCGAAAAAAAGGATCACATGACCAACACTTGGGACTTCGTTGATTATTTTGATACGTCTCCAATAGGTTGAGGATTCAATTGTCAATTAGCTTATAATTTGTTTATAACGTGTTTTGGCCCTCGTGCATCGTGCTTCTCCTTTAATAATAATATTTATATGTTCCATGCAAATAATATTGTTAATATTAATAATAAAAAATAGAGTTTCGACTTAGGAAAATGTTTTATGCACATAACTATTTACATAATATTTTATATAATGATGATGTTTCAAAATATAAGTAAAAAAATTATTTGCTTGATGAGATTTTGATCCAATTCGTCACATGTAAATCATTAGGTAAGTTGTTATGTACACGTAATTCAAATTATGGATGATTTTGATAGACTTGAGGTCGCTTTTGCTTGATTTTGACTAATAGATTTCAGTTTTAAAAAATAATATAGCTTCCGTTTGATTCTCATTATTGTAAAATGAGAATGAAAAATATAGTCGTTATTGGACCCCACACAAGAGATAGCAATTCAAAATTGATAGCTTAATGTGATGGATAATGATCAAATTTTTCATTTTTATGGATGAAAAATAAGAAACAAACGGAGGCATAATTTTTTTTTTCGAGTGTACAGTTTTCTCAGTATTCCATCTCTTTGGGAGTGAACTAATTAAACACTTTCAGTGTGTGTATCTCGAAAATTTTATTTTTATTTTGATTTTTTTATGAATTTCTATTGTCTTTATTGTATATTTTTCTTGGCAATGTGACTCTTGCAATTGAAAAATGAAGCAGAGGAGGGATCACGTTACAACATTTGAATCTTGACTTTATTAATAAATAAATTGATTATATCTTGAGGGGGCAAAAAATAGTCTACAGTCAAAGCACTGGCTTTGACTGGGTCTGGAGTGTAACACACATTTTGAAATGATTTTTTTCTTGTTATATTTAATCGATCTTGTAAATTGTGAATGTACAAAGTACAAGTTCAAACGAAAAAAACTCGATCTTGCGTAGCACTAAATTTTTATGTGCGGAAATTATTGAACTAAAGTAGATTGTGACGGTCGAAAATACTTCAAATTTTGAGTTGAGTGCTTAGACACTTCTACTTTGTGGACTGAGATTTCTTCGTGTATGTTTGTCACCGCAAACTTCAAAATACGTTCAATTTTCTATCATTTTAATCATCGAATATAATCTTAGTTAAGTTTTATAAGAAGGGTTCAACTTAATTCATGATAAATAATGTTACTTTTCTTTTTACATCTTTGGATTTCCAACCTTGTTCATAAGGTTCTTTTCATTCTTGACCTCGTCTAAAACTTATTTCATCTAGCACGTCAAGTTGGATATATACTTAGCCCCTATTTGATGATCATTATTGGAAAAAAAAAAAAACAACAACGTTTTTAATAGTGATTTTTACGTACTGAATATTTTATTATGTAAATGTGTATTTGAAAATGAATACGTAGAAAAAAAGAGTTTTCAAATAATAACCATGAAATATGGGCTTAACAACATCTAAATCATGAAAGCAAATAAAATTTTCAAATGATGTTCTTAGACTCGATTTGAGCGAACGTTTAAGAAATAAAAATACTTCGAAACTTTCCCCGATATTTTTTAAAATTATATAAGAATGTAATAACATCAATTCTTAAACCTCCAAACTTTTTTTAGGCATAAATTCTTGATGTCAATTACAAGGAATAAAATTAAAAAAAAAAAAAACTATTTATTGGGTTTGGACTGACCAAAAGGGAATCATTCAAGAAAATGAAACTGTCTATCTTGGCATGGTTCTTTGTTCCAAAGTTTCATATGAAGTATCTAACAGTAAATAATTAAAATATTTAGGATTGAGGAACCAAAGAATATTAACATAAAGAATAGCCCATGCAGTCCACGAGAGGAAATTTATTCCCCACTTGTCTTGTTCTTCATTTGTATTCTTTCTCACAACCAATTATTTTGTGTTCTATAGTTTACCTGTACATCGTACGTGGTCGAGTCGATATCAGTACGAGTTGCTAAAGAAGTAAAACGAGTTTGTATTTTCTTTGACGTTGATTTTCTTATATTCTTCGAGTACTAAGTCAAGATAATGTTTGGTCCATAATATTAATCGAGAACTTAAAAGAAAATCGAGGAAGGCTAGGGAGAAATGAAATGTCACTTTACCTATTGTAATTTTCAAAATTACGGATTTTTTACATACCGATGTTTTATTATTATCTAATGTGTCAAGTGTGTTGTCCCGAAAATATTAACAACTACAAGAAAGACTCGCTAAATAAAATACATAAATGAAATTTACAGTTAGCAATACCTTACCGGGTTAATGGAGTTGGATCATTGGTTTTGTTATGAACACTCTAGGGGTTTTTCGTTTTTTTTCTGTGTCGATTGTCAACCGGTCTAGTAGATTGATCGGAACAAAATTGATAACCAAGTCGCGAATTTTCCAATTAAACCGTTAGAAAGATCTGGGTAAAAATATAATGGAAAATGTTATTCATCATTAATGCGTTAACAAGCCCCAGTTTGGTACTGATTAAAATTTAGATTTTAATTTAAGTCAGTGTCAACAATTCATTTCAATAACATATTTTATGGGTCCCACAATTTTTCAATCGCACATTTCATCAATTTTTATCAAAATTTACTAAAAATCTGATTTTAATTACCACCTAAATAAATCTGGACACGATCCTAGACCGGTGACAATTATCAAAAATATTGAATATACAAATTGTAATGTTTGAAAACACAATACGTGAATCGTGAATCACAACTATAGATTTTTCCTTTTTTATTCATTTTTTCATCTTTTAGTGTCCTAACTTCCTATAAGACACCGTTTATGCCACTCAACATCCACTCAACCCCAGTCCACCCGCTCATCTTCTCCCTCTCTCTTTTCTCTATCTAAACGGTCATCACTAGCTGTTTTTCCATCCAAAGTCCGCCAGTAGTAGTCCTGCTGGTTATATTCATCTCTCATTCTTGAAGTTTCAGCCTCGCAGACGGCGGAGATTGGTGGCGTCAATAGTTGTGAGAGGCAATGGCTTTGAATTTTCTCTCCCCAACTGAAATCAAGTCCCTTTCTTTCTTGGACACTTCTAAATCTTCTTACAACCTTAATCTCCTCAAAAACCAAGGTAAATCCCACCCCACAAATCTCTTTCTTTATGAATATGCGTGGGTGTACATATATATAGTTTATTTGTTTGGATTGTTAATTATACTCATGTTAAAGATTATTAATTTGTGCTGTGGATGTGATTTTAAAGAAGTGTAGTTGTGTGTTTCCGTGTTGATATATAACGGGGATTTTTTTTTTTAGCTAATGACAACAGAAAAATAGGGATTAGTACAATTATAAGCTTTTTGTTTTTACTTTTTATTCCCCATGTAAGCAGAAACGGTGGGAACAGTGTTTGACTTTGGCTAAAATAAGCTAAGAGTTACTTTTTGTTTCTGGTTTGGATAAATTACTTTGTTCTAACTTTGAGTAAAGATGTATTTTCAATTTAACTTTATGTCAAAATTAGTAATTCTTTGCAGATTTGATCAGTCATTTACTTATAGATAAGCTTACTTTTTTGTGTTTTGAATTATGAATGTGTTAAACGAAATTTTAACTCTTGTGAATTTCGTGGATTTCTTCAGGTGAGTTTGCTTTGAAAAGGAAGGATGGAACTACTGTTGCAAAGAGAGTCCACTGTTCAGCACAGCAGCAGCCTCCTCCGGCTTGGCCAGGGCGGGCTGTTGTCGAGCCAGGTCGTAAAAGTTGGAATGGTCCAAAGCCTATCTCAATCGTTGGATCTACTGGTTCCATTGGAACCCAGGTATAATATAAAACTTGGTATCCCCCTTACGATACATTTCATAACTAATTCTTTGGCCTATTTCTTTTTTCTATATGCATATGCCGTTGTGGAACCATGATTGTATACTTGGAGCTGTTGGACTAAGATTTCACTTTTTATGCTTTTTGTTTCTATACATGTTTGGATAAATTACTTCTTCTTACTCATTACTTAATAAGAAAACTTTTAAGTTTATCCAAACACGCTCTTGTTCTCAACGGTTATACAGCTGATTTTGAATATGTCTTCTCATGTATGCACTAAAGCACACTACTCAGTTTGTATAACATGAACAAATTTGGTCAAGGGACCTAATATTGAACCAATTCGTATTGCTTAGCTCGTATTATCACCTGTGGATAATAGGCATCATTTATGATTCCCCATTGAGTAAATGACAAGTTTCTGTTCTATGGTGCAATTCTTTGGTTGCTTACCATCTAAGTCTGTGCTGTGCAGACATTAGACATAGTTGCTGAAAATCCAGATAAATTTAAAGTCGTTGCACTTGCAGCTGGTTCAAATGTGACCCTTCTTGCCGATCAGGTGATTGATAATTAATTTATGATATATAATAGACCTAGGAAATGCCAAGTGTTTGTAATTCAAGCGGTCCTTTCTTCCATTGCATTAGACCTCCTGTATTTATCAAGTGAGTTACCTAATGATGCAGGTAAAGAGATTTCATCCTCAATTAGTTGCTGTTAGAAATGAGTCATTAGTTGATGAACTCAAAGAGGCGCTGGCAGACATGGAAGACAAGCCTGAAATTATTCCAGGAGAGCAGGGAACCATCGAGGTTATCTATCATACGTGTCATTAAATTTTCATTAGTTGGTAAATGATAATCTAACTCATAACTCATTGTTACTGATTCATATTTCAGGTTGCACGCCACCCCGATGCAGTCGCTGTAGTAACAGCAATAGTTGGCTGCGCAGGTTTAAAGGTATCTGTGCACGTTCTTCCCTTTTTATGAAATTTATATGTGTCCACTTATCTAGAATAAGCCAATTCTTTTTATGTGGCACGGTTACTGTAACTTTGACAGACGGCTGATTTTCTTATTCAAATTCCATCCTATTAGAAAGTTTAACAAAACAGATAAGGCTCAAACTTATTGTGTAGCAACATGAATTCAATACCTTTTTGATACTTCTCTTTTACTTCCTTGTTCTAATATATATGGACAATCACGTCTTAAATTGTTATGAAGCCTTTGTTATATCTTTTCAACTTAAATGCTACACTACCATCGATTGTTGACTTCAAGAAACTTTTGCCTTTTCCTTTAATTTTGGAGAGGGTGAATTTGGATACTGCAGTCGTATTTTGCTCGTCTTCTGGAAACTTCACCATAGGAAAGAGGAATGATCCCTTCCACAAACAAAATTCATAATTAAATCTAAAAGGAACCTGATAGCATGTGTATTTATTTTGTTAGCCTACGGTGGCCGCCATAGAAGCTGGAAAGGACATTGCTTTGGCCAATAAAGAAACACTAATTGCTGGAGGCCCTTTTGTCCTCCCCCTTGCTCACAAGCACAACGTAAAAATTCTTCCTGCAGATTCGGAACATTCTGCTATATTTCAGGTATGTCTCTAATCAGTTTAGAGTTTCCTATATGCTTCTATGCTCACAGCTCGTATTTCACATGTCATTCTATTTGTCCATTCTAAGGGTTAAGAAATATATGTTTTTCATCAGTGTATACAAGGATTGCCAGAAGGTGCTCTCAGACGTATAATTTTGACTGCTTCAGGAGGTGCATTCAGGTCTGTGTAAACTTATGCGTAAAAAGAAATTTTAGATTGAATTCAAACATTTGCGAAATTGTACTTTTTTCATTGCTTATCTTTGATCATTCTTCTACTTCCTCTGTATTAATCTCTTTTTCAATTGTGTTAAATCATAGTTAATGTTGTCAATTATAGGGATTGGCCTGTAGATAAATTGAAAGAAGTGAAAGTAGCTGATGCTTTGAAGCATCCCAACTGGAATATGGGAAAAAAGATTACGGTGGACTCAGCCACCCTCTTCAACAAGGTAAGTTTCAATGTTTTTCATTCTCTCTGACTTTTCTCCTACACCTTGGTTATTATTTAAAACTAAGCCTTTGTTTGACAGATTTATATGTCATTTATAAATTATTTAAACTTCATTTTCAACCACACATTCCAATGGATCCACAACCACAAGTACTCTCTTCTTATCCATCACTCATTTCTATCTATTTATAAATTAAACAGTTTTTAAATTCTTTCCAAACAGAGGCTAAGTTAAGCACAATGACAAATTTGAGATATTTTATTTGATGCTTTGTACCAAGTCGGGTAATTATTTCATTTCTTCTTGACAGGGTCTCGAAGTTATTGAAGCTCATTATCTTTTCGGAGCTGAATATGATGACATCGAGATCGTTATACATCCCCAGTCAATCATACATTCAATGATTGAGACACAGGTCAACTTATTTCCATTGTTTTTGCCAGTTTCTCAAGTCTTGGACTAAATTTAACTCGTGCATTGTACTAGGCTAATTTGATTTCTTTTTGTGCTCAATATTATGAACCTTACATCACAAGTTTTTTCCGTTTCTTAATTTTTGCAGGATTCGTCCGTTTTGGCACAATTGGGGTGGCCTGATATGCGTTTGCCTATTCTCTACACATTATCTTGGCCTGACCGCATTTACTGTTCTGAGATTACTTGGCCTCGCCTTGATCTTTGCAAGTAAATAGCACGTCCTGTACATAAAGAAAACAATTTAAGTGGCTTTATTATCAAAGTACATGTTGACAATCGACTTTCTGTGCATTTTAGTTAAATAGAATATAATTTTAAATATGATTTTCAGGCTTGGGTCTCTTACATTCAAGGCTCCTGACAATGTGAAATATCCATCTATGGATCTGGCCTACGCTGCTGGGCGAGCCGGGGGGACCATGACGGGGGTTCTTAGTGCAGCTAACGAAAAAGCTGTAGAACTGTTTATTAATGAAAAGTAAGTGTTTGCATCCTTTTCCTCGTTTTTTGATCTTAGACTCTTGATCTGCATTACGCCATATTTTTTTCCCGGTTAAGCACAGACTTTATAGCCCCCTTGAATGTATCATATACTATATATTCTTTCCATGTAATTGTAGCTAATAATTTGTCTCACTGTTGCAGAATAAGTTACCTAGACATCTTTAAGGTTGTGGAGCTAACCTGTGACAAGCACCAATCGGAACTGGTATTGTTGCCTTCGCTCGAGGAAATTATACATTATGACTCGTGGGCTCGGGATTACGCCGCCAGTTTGCAACCATCGGCTGGTTTGAGTCCAGCTCTTGTTTGAGTTGTTGAAGAGAAAAGCTTCGCAATATTGGCAGAGGAAATTGTGGGGCATAAAGCAATTGTAGCATAGAAGAAAATGAAATACGAGAATTTCTAATGGTTCTTCATCTGTAATTGTAAGTAATAAAACTGCGTTTCCTCAGTCAATGATAGTTTAAGTTTACACAAATGGATTTCGAGAAAATTTTATGCTGGGCCTCAAACTTCAGTCTCTAATGTTGGGCCTTAATGCTCTGTCAGTCCACTCTTGTGGAAGCCCAGATAACTTAGCCCAAACTGTGTACTTGTAGCATCAATTATAATAAAAAATATTCTCTAGACATATTGGGCGACTTGATTGCGTTGACAAGAATCCTAATTGTACTTTGTGGATACGACTACATTCATAGTCGTATTCTGCCATATTCACGCAATCGCGGGGTTACTAAATGAAGTCCTCCATTTCTAGCTAGGGCCTCAAAGGGTCTACATCGCTGTCACTGCTCCCCAAGTCGAAAAGAAAAAGTCTGGGCCCGAGTTGAACGATATACATCTTGGTTGGTCCCACAAAATAGGTACGTGAAAAAATCGAACCAATTGAACTAAACTTTTCGATTCGATGTTACCTGAAATTTAAATGGTTTGTTTTTTTTACGCCTCAATAAGTTCAATTTAAAGCATATAACAAAACATGTTTTACACTCCCTCTAACTTCAAAGCCATAATTTTGTCTTTGAAATTTCCAAATTTAGTCCTTTGCATTGAATAAGGCTTACTTTTTTGATTGTGGATGTGCGTAAATATGCACTAATAATGTAGAAATGGAACCATTCCGTTTGTTTCCATAATTATAAATCGAACCAATACAAGCATTAAACTTAGAATTAGCATCTGGGAAATAAAATTTACATAAACTCGCATACTTTACCATTCTTCCCATGTCAAAGGCAATAGAGATACTATGAAGAACCAAGAAGATCCGTATGCATGATTATATTATTTATTTAAACTGGAAAGATAGTTCTACGACAAGTAAATTTCTAAATTATCTCGTCTATCCATTTTTTTTATTATTATTATCATGTCAATGGTCTGATCGGGGTTTTAAACGATTTTTAACTATTGAAACTTGAATAAAAAAGTTGATGGTTTACATGAACCCAAACTAACATTTTAAAACAATCGTTTAAGTTTTGCAATTTGGCAATTTTTTACATTTGTTACCCTTAATTTACATTATCATTATTTGTCGACATGATTAAAATTTCGTTAAATCAATAAATCCTTTCATGAAAAAGTAGCTATTTGAAATTACATCTTACACAAATATCATGGTCAGATTGTTCTACAAAAATGAAGTCTGCATTGTTTGTGTAATTGATTATTGTACTTGAACTTTATTTCAAGTTGGCAGTACTTTAAATATAATTTGACGGGTTTGATCTCCTACTTCCAGTAGACGAGATAAAAACTTTCTCACGGTAAGATATTACTTTAGAATACATGTAAGATTTATATTTTTATAATAATTCTTCGATATATCCCTTCAAGGATTAAATTTATATTTTAACATACACTCCTACAGTTTTATAAATTGATAGTGGCAAGTCTAAAATCTTAAATAACTATACACTTTGTACATACCATTTTGACTTGACCTGATCTAGTGGTCCTGGATGTTGACCAAAAAATGTGTTGACAAGAGTGACCCAATGCATAAATCTTATTCTTTTGAACTCTTCTATATATTTATTCTTAAATTCTTCACATATCAAATCTTCAATCACTTGAATTACTCATCCACTTCCACAAACTCACAAGCATTTTGAGTCTTTTGTGTCTGTTCCCCTCAATTAGAATGGCTCATGCTGCAGTTGTTTCTCTTATGCAGACTCTTGATGAGCAAGTCAAACTGCATAGTGATCAACTTCGATTTCTTCTTAGTAAGAAGAAACCAAATATTTCTGTGAAAATCTTGATTTCTTGAGAGATTTTCTTGAACATTCTTTACAAACAGGCAATGTCGTTGGCATTGGTTTTGTGTGATAATTCTGCTTATAATGTCGTTGACATTGGTGATATTACTCTAAAGTTTGATACTGGTTTGTGAATACTTTAAAAGATGTTAGGTATATCCTGTAAATGTATTACGCTTTGATATTTAGTAATGAATGACAATAGCTAAAAAATCATATTGTACACAAAGAAGTTATTTTCATATCACTTGCATAAAATATTTTTGATCAAAAGCAAGATTGATTTTTCATAGTAATACTTGAACTTAGATCAAATCTCTTTAAAAAAAAGTCAACGGTCAATGGTTAATCGGACATCTGATCGACCAACCCGATCGTCCGGTTTGACAGAAAAACTTATGTCAATCAGGACATCCGGATGAATGAACCGTCCAGACGTCCATCTCATCCCCAACGGTCACTTTTTTGATTGTTTTAACCGCAATGGCTAGTTGGTCGTCCGGATGAGTGGCGAACGTCTTAATGTTCGTCCGGTTGAGCAGAAACTATGGGCGTTTTGACTGCTATAAAAATCAACTCACTTGCCATTCATTTTAACACTTCTAAGAACATTATAGAGAAGTTCTTGTGAGATAAAATAATTGATATTTACTCTTTATTTTATTTTTATCAATTTATTCGCTTGGAAAAATCTTTTGATTAATTCTATCTTTGAAAATTATTATTTTTTATTAAAGTTTTTCATTTCTCTTTATGCTTAACTTATTTATATCTATCTTAAAAGAGAAATATATTTTTGAACCTTCACTAAGATATCTTCAATAATCCCACTTGGATGCTTTATGGAGCGGTCAGCTAGCTGTATTGATATTGTGGTTGTTTTAGCCTCTCCAGTTCCTAGTTTCTTGTACAAAGACAATGATATTGAATTTATCGCATAAGGCATGCTCAAAATATCTATCTCGTATGGTATAGGAATAGTAAAACTCCTCGGATCCTTGAGCATAGGGGCAATTTATTCTGAAGATGTGCACTGCATTCCTCCGATAGCATTACGGTCTCATAGTCCTCCAGCTTTATCTTATTAGTGAGAATTTCCTTCATAAATTTTGTGTAACTAGGCATTTGTGCTAAAACATTCACTAATAAAATGTTGATTTGCAGCTTTTTAAACATTTCAATGAACTTGGAGAACTGTTTGTCCAGTTTATGTTTATGCAGTCTTTGTGGGAAATGGAATGGGGGTACATATTTTCTGATAGAAACGGTCGCCTTAGCCTGTGATGTGTTTGAATTCTCTTTCAAATTTTTCTCAGTTGACTTTCCAGATCCTTCCACTTGCTCTTCGTCTAAAGTAGGCACTTTATTTGTCTATGTTGGTGGTATTTTTATTGTGGTTTCAGGCAGTTATACCCTATTTCTTGTTGTAATTGCTTGCACATGTTCCTTTGAATTAGTTTCTGTATTGCTAGGTAGGGCTTTTTGTGGTCTTTCTGAGATAGTACGGGCGAATTGACCTATTTGAGTTTCCAACCCTTTTATGGCTGCTGAATGATTTTGCAAGGTTTTTTTTTTTTTTTTGTGTCTTTGCCATATACTGGTCGGTCTTTGTATAAATTTACCCAAAATATCTTCCAGCGACGATTTTTTTTTCTTGTTGAAAATCAAGGGAAGGATGTTGCTGATTATTTTGGTTGTTGCTCCAAGAGAAGTTAGGGTGATTACGCCAACTTGGGTTGTATGTATTGTTAAATGCATTATTATGTTGGGGTTGATAATTTTGTGTATAGTTAACTTCCTCCATCTCTCGAGATGCCATATGGCATTCCCCACTATTGTAAGTGATAAGTGCGTTTTGCGCACTTAATTATGCGACAAAACATGATTAATTGTTGATATAAATGCTTGAATATGGCTTAATCCGATATAAATTGTGTTTGTAGGTTTACTTTGATGAAAATAATGAAATGTGCGCGAAAAAATGCAAAATTGACCAAAATTGAAGGAAATGAAAGTTCGTGGACTAAATTGAAATTATTCATAAGTTGACCCGAACGATGAACCGAGCATGGAACCTCGCTAAAGATCTAATTGTCAATATTATGGATGACTAGAAGAAGATGGAAGATGAAGAAATTTCAAAAGTGGAATGAAAAGAAGATTGTGGACCAATTTGAACTAGAAGCAAAAATTCATCCATGCTATAGCATGAGATTATACCATGCTATAGCACAGACCTCAACAGTGATTTTCAGGAAGGATTTACTTTGCCCATGCTACAGCATGGAAATACACTTTGCTATAGCAAGGGGTATTCTGGGCGAAAATTCTTAAGTTTCCTTATCCAACTACAACTCTTATGGTAATGATCCTAGGGCAACTATAAAAGCCTAAACTCGTCCTAGACTAGTTTATTATGCATTCTCGGAGAGAAAAAAACCATTGAAGAGCAAGGAAAAATGCGAGAACAAGGGTTTCACTTGAATATTCAAAATTCAAGCTTTAAACCCTAATTCTTTGGTGATGTCTTCTCTTGATTATTTTTATTGTTCTTTAATTTTATTCATGCTAGGCTTGACTTTTTATGTACTAAGCGAACGATGAACCTCGTGTTGTGAACTTTTAATTTCTATTTTGCAATTTGATATTTAAACACGTTTGATGGACGTTGAATGATTTATATACATTTTTTTGTCTCTACAATTATATACGCAATAGTTGTATGAGTTTGAGTGATTTATTTTATGCATTCGAAAGAAGGGAAATAGATTCTACAATATATAAATCATCATAAGGTCCGATAGGGAATAGAAATATACCGCTATGCTTTATGTGAATCTATAAGTGTTTACAAAACGTCATGCATTCTTATATATTGCATTTGTCATAGAAATATAGTCAAATGGTATGCTAGAATATGTTCAATTCTACTCGAAAGAGATTATTGAATAAGTTAGAAACATTGATTCTTCAACCAATTCATCGTGTTGTCAAATTGTGAAATAGGAGTTAAAAGTAAACTTGCTTGGTGATTCGGGATCCTAGTACGCTTTTTCATACATTAATTTATTCAACTTTTGCATTTAACCATCACTGTTGCATTTAGTAGTAATTTTAGTTTAATTTACATATTAGTCATAATTTAATCATAAAATCTAGAACAATCATCTTGAATTTAATAAATTCGGTTAAGGTCGAGATAATAATAATCGCGTTAAACCAATCCTCGTGGGAACGATACTCGAAATTCTAGGATTTTCACTTTATTACTTGTCAACGAACCGTGCACTTGCGGTGATTTAAATTCGAAACATATTTTCGTGAACAAGTTTTTGGCGCCGTTGCCAGGGATTGAGTATTAATTTGATTTTTGTTATTTAGACACTAATTCGAACTTTTTTTTTGTTATTTAGTTATTTTATTATTGTTTTTATTTTTTGGCTAACCCCGTACTATTAATCTATCTCGTGTTTGCACTATCTCCCTATACTTTTTTCAGATGATTGCATGATTCTAACTTGGTAAGACAATGAAATTTTTGCAATGGATAATCTCTGCATACATTATGAAGATATGTTTGAAGAATACCCAAGTTGTTATAATTGTTACGCGATGCATTGTACTGGACAGTGTTTGCCCCGGCACTCTTGTTTCAACACGCCGAGACTTATGATATTTAGAGAATATTTAAAGTGTCGGAAGCGAGCAATTGACGAAAACCATAAAGGGTACATGCTGTTCGTTGGAGATTTTATACCTGACAATTGGGATGAGGACTTCAAACTGGTAGGAGATGGTCCTTCTCTATTTCATGAAAAAGTAATTGCAAAGTATTTTGAAAAATTGGTCAAGTTGGATGAAGGTGATATGCTTTTGGGAGATTGCACGTATTGGGAAGAATTTTGTTATTGGGGTACAATCCACTTGAAAGGGTCGTAAGGACCGACTTTTCATTGCCTATGGATTTAGATTGCAGACCAATCATTCCACCCGATGGGAGTTCATCAATTGAAGAAAAGCAAAAAATGAGTGAAAATTTAATCACAGTGGAGCTCAGCGAGGATGAAGTGATCAATAAGGAGGAAATCAACTCATATTTTTTCGACTTTATTGATTGTCCAAAATTTGATTTTGTGATTAAGCCCGACGAGGAAATACAGATCTACATAGTTGAAGTTGAGTCAGATGGAATAGATAAGTCCTATTATGTTGAAAATGGCAAGGAAGATGTGTGGAGATCAAATGAAAAGTGGACAAAAGCCAAAAGAAGAAAGATGGACAAAACATCAAAAGCTTTCTTTAGGTGCCCGTGATTAGCCGTCATACAGTCGAGCTATAGACTATAAACAAGCGCTGGTTGGGAGACAACTCAACAATTCTTCCCTTTTTTTTATTTCGTTTTATGCATTAGATTAGGAATTTCTTTTTCAAGTTTTTTTATAATTTTTAATAAAATTATTTTTTCATCGTCTCTACAGGTAATAAAAGAGCCTATGCATGGTCCACATTATTTTTCGTCCACCATCGTCACATTCGCATCTCTATCGATCAGGGGAGTATTCATCACCATTTATTCTTTATCTCATGTGAATTTGTCCTTGATTTTTTGCGCTGCTAAGTTTGTATTTTATTATTCTTTAAACATTGAGGATAATGTTCTATATACGTTTGGGGGTGGGACAATGTTGTTCTATATACGTTTGTGTGATTGTGTGAAAAAAAATTGTATTTTTGTGTGAGCTTAATGGCCTTGCCGGCAATGATGAGAATATTGGAATCAGTATAGCTATGAATAGGGAAAAATATGCATGCTTAATTGATTGATACTTGTCTATGTGGAACTTGACATTTTTGCGCACAATAATTGTGTTTGGCATGCTTAGCTAATGATGGGATGTTTGAGTCATAGTGGAGTTGAACATGATAGGTCAACCTCGAAAACTTCTATTGCACCATTCGAAAAATCATCATTTTAGAAGTTTGGAGATGATTTAACTGTTACAGGGGAACATTGAGATAAGTATGGATTCCATGTGTGAGAATTGTGTTGTGTGGATTGGATTAGATCAATGAGATGAAAACGAGGTAAAAGTTTCAAGTCAGAGGTCGGTTCTAGATAGGGATGTCAACGAGCCGAGCCGAGCCGAAAAAAAAAGCTCGGGCTCAGCTCGAGCTTTTTTGTTCCGAGCTTTTTTTGGCCCGAGCCGTGCCGAGCCGAGCTCGGTCAAAAAAATAGGGTTCGGCCCAAGCTTTAGCGAGCCAGCCCGGGCCTGCTCGATTTTTTTATTTTTTTTAATGTCAAATCTACATTTTTTACTTAAAAAATTTAAAATTTGTACGATTTATACGTATTATAAATTAAAGAAAAAAGCTTGGGCTCAACTCGAGCTTTTTTATGCCGAGTTTTTTTGGGTCCGAGCAAAGCCTGGCTAAAAAAATAAGGCTCGGCCCGAGCCAAGGCTCGGCCCGAGCCTTGGCTCGTTGTAACCGAGCCCGAGCCGGCGAGCTTTTTTGCCATCCCTAGTTCTAGAAATTGGATGTCTAAAAGAAAAGGGGCATTGCACTAATCATTGAATCGCTAAGACATCTGTTCGAGCCTGTATAACTCGAGTGATTAAGCCTGTAAGGGTTTAAAACCTGGTGCCCTATAGCCATCTGACTTGGGAGTCATCGGCCTAAATCTCGCTACAGGGGTTATATAGAAAGCAAATGGAAGGTGTCATATATAAAAAAAAACAATAATTGGATGAATATTATGCATGTTCCTATATATGAAATGCATTGATTTGCCCCAGACATCTTGTTGATAGACTTATATCTCTGATGCGAAACAAGTAACATAGTCTAGTCTTAACGGTTGAAACAATCAAAGAAATAGGAGAATCCATGCTTGTCGAATTGTGAACTCATAACCGCGAGATCTATCCAAACAGAGAGGGTGAGGACTAAGTAAATCAAGACTATACTTTAGAACATACCCATGGATCGTTGAGTGAAAAAAATAAGTTTGGGGGGTATGAATCTCTCGAGCGAAGAAAGAAAGAAAATTTAACTACTGCAGGTCGGGATTTGCACCCATCTTCAGTTTGATATGCTTTGCATGAGTATGCACACACATACACATCAAGTTCTGCATGTGATAGGTGGAGGTCGATTTGAGTTTACACTGTGGAAACTGTTGATTGGTTAATTACTGAATTCTAATCCTGAGATACGGCAAGCTGTTAAACCATGTTTTGCATAAAATTAGGTCATCATCTTGTTTGAGGACAAACATCAATTCAAGTTTAGGGGATTTGATAAGTGCGTTTTGCGCACTTAATTATGCGACAAAACATGATTAATTGTTGATATAAATGCTTGAATACGACTTAATCCGATATAAATTGTGTTTGTAGGTTTACTTTGATGAAAATAATGAAATGTGCGCGAAAAAAGGCGAAATTGACCAAAATTGAAGGAAATGAAAGTTCGGGGACTAAATTGAAATTATTCATAAGTTGACCCGAACGATGAACCGAGCATGGAACCTCGCTAAAGATCTAATTGTCAATATTATGGATGATTAGAAGAAGATGGAAGATGAAGAAATTCCAAAAGTGGAATGAAAAGAAGATTGGGGACCAATTTGAACTAGAAGCAAAAATTCATCCATGCTATAGCATGAGATTATACCATGCTATAGCACAGACCTCAACAGTGATTTTCAGGAAGGATTTACTTTGCCCATGCTACAGCATGGAAATACACTTTGCTATAGCAAGGGGTATTCTGGGCGAAAATTCTTAAGTTTCCTTATCCAACTACAACTCTTATGGTAATGATCCTAGGGCAACTATAAAAGCCTAAACTCGTCCTAGACTAGTTTATTATGCATTCTCGGAGAGAAAAAAACCATTGAAGAGCAAGGAAAAATGCGAGAACAAGGGTTTCACTTGAATATTCAAAATTCAAGCTTTAAACCCTAATTCTTTGGTGATGTCTTCTCTTGATTATTTTTATTGTTCTTTAATTTTATTCATGCTAGGCTAGACTTTTTATGTACTAAGCGAACGATGAACCTCGTGTTGTGAACTTTTAATCTCTATTTTGCAATTTGATATTTAAACACGTTTGATGGACGTTGAATGATTTATATACACTTTTTTGTCTCTACAATTATATGCGCAATAGTTGTATGAGTTTGAGTGATTTATTTTATGCATTCGAAAGAAGGGAAATAGATTCTACAAGGTATAAATCATCATAAGGTCCGATAGGGAATAGAAATATACCGCTATGCTTTATGTGAATCTATAAGTGTTTACAAAACGTCATGCATTCTTATATATTGCATTTGTCATAGAAATATAGTCAAATGGTATGCTAGAATATGTTCAATTCTACTCGAAAGAGATTATTGAATAAGTTAGAAACATTGATTCTTCAACCAATTCATCGTGTTGTCAAATTGTGAAATAGGAGTTAAAAGTAAACTTGCTTGGTGATTCGGGATCCTAGTACGCTTTTTCATACATTAATTTATTCAACTTTTGCATTTAACCATCACCGTTGCATTTAGTAGTAATTTTAGTTTAATTTACATATTAGTCATAATTTAATCATAAAATCTAGAACAATCATCTTGAATTTAATAAATTCGGTTAAGGTCGAGATAATAATAATCACGTTAAACCAATCCTCGTGAGAACGATACTCGAAATTCTAAGATTTTCACTTTATTACTTGTTAACGAACCGTGCACTTGTGGTGATTTAAATTCGAAACATATTTTCGTGAACAGTAAGCTCCACCACATATACCACAAATCAAATATTTTGTTTGCACTACTTTTGCCGAACCTCTCATAGTTAAGTAATCTATCACATTCTTCTCCAAAGCTGATATCTGTGCTAGGGGTGGGCGCGGGTCGGTTCGGTTCGGTTCGGTTCGGTTCGGTTTTTTCGGTTCTAGAAATTTTCGGGTATTTAGTAAATGGAACCGTCGGTTCCAGATATAATTCTGGAACCGTTCGGGTTTCGGTTCGGTTCGGTTCGGTTCGGTTCCATTCGGTTCTGTTCGGTTCCTACTATAATTAATTTTTTTAACATTCATAATAACACTATATAAATACATTTAGAAAATTTTGTCTGTGCGTCTTGAATAATTAATCCATAACATATTAGAAAGTTTTCACAAAATGCTAACACTTTAGTACTAGACAATATAGATCACAATTTTTTTCATTGCTTCCCTCAAACAGTTACTGCTCCACTACTTACCTACCAAAAGGTAACATATAAAAGCATATAACTATGTTCTTCATTTTGAGAAGTGGTACCAAAATCATTCCTATTTTCTGAAAACATTGTGAGAAGTGAGGCAATCCCAACGTGCTCAGTCTTTTACCGAGTGAATCTGCGTGTGAATATTGACCAGGTTCAATATTAGCTTTTACAAATGAACGTAATATTTTAAAGTATTAAAAATACTTACCAACTATGTAATGTAATCATCGATTGCTTGACTTGCCATGTACCATTAAAATGTTAATAATTTCTTGAGTATCATGTAAAGAAAAAGAATCCAGTAGCTAGAGCTGGAAATCTCTGTGCAAAGCTTTTGGAAGGCTTAAAAAATTTGTCATTGTAAACACGATAAAAGAACGAAAACACTGTTAGCGTTAAGAGGGTAAAATCTCACGTCTCTTAAATATGAAAAGAATAATTACGAGAGTACTCCAGCTTAGTGTGGGAACTAGAAGGAGGATGACTTCTTCAAGTTGAGAGAAAATGACTCATGACTGAACGAGAAACATGTTGTGCGGCAGAAATGGACTGGAGAGAGAAGAAGAAAAGAAGACCGAAAATTCTAGGGCTATGTTCCTTTTATATTTAGTGGTTTTTTTTTTTTTTCAATTTTTTTATGTTGATCGGTTTGGGTTATATTCAATATACTTGAAGCCCAAATGCTCAATTGTTAAAAAAAAAAAAAAAAAAAATTCGGTTCTTATTCGGTTCTTCGGTTCTTGGTCTAGAACCGAGAACCGAACCAAACCCGTCGGTTCTCGATTCGGATACCCGTTCGGGTTTTTAATTTAAGAAAACCCGTTCGGTTCCGGTTCGGTTCGGTTCGGTTCGGACATTTTGCCCAGCCCTAATCTGTGCAGATAGTGTTGAGAAAGCATCAACCTCATGCAAACCTGCATACTTCTTATGTGTGGATCTTTCGGAAGGCCATAACGCATTGTTGGTTGCCATCGTCTCATATAATTCCTCAACTTCATTGGGTAACTTTAATGTGATCGATCCATTTGAAACCACATCTACCGATATACAACATGCTGCGTTTAAACTAGTGTAGAAATACTGAACTTGTAGATTTTTCTTAATTCCGTGGTTAGGACACTTCCTGATCCAGTCTTTAAATTTTTCCCATACTTCGTGAAAACTCTCTAATTCATCCGCTAAGATGTGAATATCTCGTGTTTTATTTTAGTTACTTTTGACAATGGAAAGTATTTTGTGACGAATCTTTGTACAAGATCTTTCCAGATCCTAATGCTTCCAGCGGGTAAGGCATCCAACCATTCTCTTTACTCTGTCTCCGAGTGTATGTGGAAAGACTATCAACATGATTGTTTCTTTAGATACTCTATGAAAATTGTAATTTTGGTAGATATTCAAAAAAGTGAGATGTGATTGTGTGGATTCTTATGAGGTTTCCCATGAAATGATACTCCATTCTAGAGCAATAAGATGATATTTGTTCTCAATTGAATGTTTGTTTGCCCAAATGGAAAATAAACAATGCTTGATTGATTTGGTGCAACAAGTGACGTGATGAATTGTCCAAGTGACAAATCATTTTCATTAATCTCGTCTGGTTGTTCAACACGTGCCGATTGCACTTCTCCATTATGTTATGCCACTATGATATCTCGTTATTGCCTAATTCTATAGTTAAAAGTACAAAAATGAAAACAAAAAACACACAAAAACAAAAACAAACGGAAAAAAATTTAAGTCAAAACTAGAATTAATCAAATATTTAAAGCAAATAAACTAGTTCCCGATAACAATGCCAAAACTTGTTTGTGATATTTCACAAGTGTACAGATTGTGAGAAGTAATAAAGTGGATTTATCAAGTTCGAATATCGCCTCACGGAGACTACTATTTGCTGAGAATTTTTAAACTAAACTAGCTTCAATTTAAATAAAAAAAAATAACTAGTGATTAAATCAAGTTTTGTTTTCAAAGCGAAATTTTACTAAATAAAATAACACAATATTAAATAAAATAACAAACTCAAATTAAAACTTTTGATAATGTTATGTGATTAGATTTACGATTTCACTTAGGTTATTTTTCATATATTTAATTTCAATTTATTTAGCCATTTTTCATACATGTCAATGGTTGAATTAACCTGACGTAGTTAGTGATCTCTCTCGAGCAAAACTAATTCTATTCATATACCCAAACTCACTTTATTTCTATGTAAATTCAAACATATATGATCTATAGGAATTCAAAAAAGATTGCATAACTTATAATTATCTATCGATAACTTATAACGTCGACGTCAATTATTGCACGAGTTAAAATTATACATCACCTCTCGATCTCAATGTTATCTCTAAATCAATTAATTGTTGCACAGACAATTAAAACATTAAATACACAATAATTAATTAACAAATATTAAAATGACATGAAAATCTCGAAATTAAACATATAATAAAAACCTTAAGCTACACCATCAATCCTAACAATAAAAATATTTAATCACTCATAATGTTAAATTTAAACATGCATGAGTGAAAACAAATCAATAAAAAGGACGACACTTGAAAATTTCTTACTAAAATTGAAGTTGCCCTCTTTCCTTATTTTCTGTGCCTGAATATATATATATATATATATATATATATATATATATATATATATCAGAATATGCACTTCCTCTCTCTTTCCAGAATATATATATATATATCAGAATATGCACTTCCTCTCTCTTTCCAGAAGAGTTGCCATGTTTAATCAAATTGTACACTTCCAGGCTCCAGCAGCTTTCCTCTTCTTTCTGGCATTTTGGAATTTTCCAACGTCCTTTTTCTTTCTTTGTATTTTTCCTTTGATTTTCTCCCTTCAGACCCCGCAGCTTTTCTATGTCTTTTTCCTTTTGGGTCCCCGTTGGCTGCGACTCTTTCTCTCTCGGGTGCCTCCCTTTATTAATTCTTCTTTCCCAAGTCCTCAAATCTTTTATGTAATACAAGTTGATCCTTAAAATAATTTTATTTGTCCTCTTCTTTCTGGCATTGTGGAATTTTCCAACGTCCCTTTTCTTTCTTTGTATTTTTCCTTTGATTTTCTCCCTTCAGACCCCACAGCTTTTCTATGTCTTTTTCCTTTTGGGTCCCCGTTGACTGCGACTCTTTCTCTCTCGGGTGCCTCCCTTTATTAATTCTTCTTTCGCAAATCCTCAATTCTTTTATGTAATGCAAGTTGATCCTTAAAATAATTTTATTTGTGCAGTCCATGCCAATTTAGTAATCACACTTTACATTTTGTCATTTTCCGCTATTTAGCATTTTTTTCATCAATTCTTTATTAAACATAAAATTTTATCAACAAAATACAACTTAGCATAAATTACGTAGAATTTAATTCAAAAGATAATAAAATATTGTGATTTAGTGACACGAATAAATATAAAAACTACACTTATCAGATGGTAATCACGATTCTTTATTTTGTTTGTAATTGATTATTGAAATTAAACTTTATTTCAAGTTGGCGGTACTTTAAATATACTTGGGGAGAAAGAATCACAATATTGGTGACCTCTTTGGAGGACTATACTCGTTATGTGTGACATGTCTGATCTCCTACTCCCAATATATAAGATAAAAACTTCTCACGGTTGAAGCGATAAAATAACCTTATTTATTATACTTTCAAATTCAGAGAACTGTAATAGTATTCTTTACATATAAGCACTGAAAAGTTTTTAGCGTGCTCACTAGGACGTGACATAAACTTCATATAGTTTGATTCCTATAATATTACTTTGGAATACATGTAAGGTTTATTTTTTAATATTAATTCTGCAATATAACCCTTCAAGGATTAAATTTATATTTTACTATACACTTGTAAAGTTTTATAAATTGACAGTGACAAGTCTTAAATCTAAAAGGTCAAATTAATAAATTTTTGGAGGTGTGGCCCTCCTTCCACTAAAAAAAGTAGTCTTAAATCTAAAATAATTGCATAAATTTGTTGACCAAAAAATGTGTTGACAAGAGTGGACCCATGCATAAATTTATCCTCTCCAACTCTTCTATATATTTCTGCTTATTCTGTTCTTCACATATCAAATCTTCAACCACTTGAATTACTCATCCACTTCCACTAATACACAAGTATTTTGAATCTGTTGTGTCTGTCAGCCTCAATCAGAAATGGCTCATGCTGCAGTTGTTTCTCTTATGCAGACTCTTGATGAGCAAGTCAAACTGCATAGTGATCAACTTCGATTTCTTCTTAATAAGAAAGAAACCAAATCTTTCCGTGAAAATCTTGGTCTTTTGAGAGATTTTCTTGAAAATTCTTTACAAACAGACAATGAAGCAATCGAAAGTTTGGAACGACAAACCAGAATTGCAGCTTATGCAGCACAGCATATCATTGAATCCCATATCTCAAATTATTCAGAAGTATCTCAATGTTACAGGGAAAATTTGTCTTTAAAGCATCAACTCTTACACAAAATTATACAAGAAATTGATTCCATCACGAAAGAAGTGATGAACTTTAAGAAGACATCAGAACATCTGCAGTCTCGGGAATTTCTGCGAGCTCACCTCTCGAAACTTGCTTCCAAAGCCAAGAATGTTGTTCTAGCATCGAATGATGAGTTGATACAGATAAAGGATCGGATGACAAGTTACTCATCGAAGCTCAATATTGTCACGATTCACGGGATGGACGGTTGTGGTAAGACTACACTGGCTAAAAGTATTTTCAATGATCCACTTACTGTATATCACTTTCCAATCCGTGCATGGATAACAGTATCTCAAGGATATAGTGAGCGAGAAATCTTGATTTGCCTCTTAGATGCAATAAAGCCACTTGATGATGGTATGCGTGAAGCTAGAGAAGAACAATTATCCGAGCATTTGTACAAAAGCTTAAAGGGTCACAAGTATCTCATTGTAATGGATAATGTACGGGATACTAAGGTCTGGGATTTAGTATGGAGATTATTACCCAAAGATGATGAAGGAAGTCGAGTCCTATTAACTACTGCAAAGCCAAATGTAGTTAATTATGTCGGAGCTAACATCACTCTTCGAAAGTCTATTTTAAGTACTTGTGGCCGTACTATGGCCTTAGCTAATATAATGGCAATTGGGATCATTTTATTATAGATGCATTATTGTATCTATATGATTTCGTCTTTCGTTAGGAATAGTGCCGTTAAGGCTACATCTATTCCTTTATAATGAAATTTGTTCTTGAAATATAAATAAATAAGATATTTATTTGTTCTCCCCCATTTTTTTTTAATTAGATTTCTTTGTTCGCTTTTTTATTGATAAATGTAAATCCCTAAAGGTAAGACCCACATAGGGACAATGTCAAATTTTACATTCGGCTTATATATATTAGAATATTCCAAGTTAAAAGACAAAAATTTAACATGATATGATATGAGGGTAATTTACAATTGAAAAGGGTGGAGCGGTTGGTCGAATTGAGCGATAATTAAGTTGGGAACAAATAATTCACATAATAAAGTTATTGCAATCATTTTCAAATTATGTTCTACATGTCTTTTGTCCCTAATTCATTTAATTCGACAAATACTTCAAATGTCTGAGACTGAGGTTTAGGTCAAGTGGTTTAAGGAATGATTGAAGATTTGAAAACGATAGGACTCGAATCAACTAATTATTATGCAAGTAATTATGCTTCTAAGAAATTTGTTAATTGTAATTATAATTAGGGAAATGCTAATAATAGTGTCCATAGTGAACCCATGACGGCTTTCTATTGGGAGGGTGCATACGCCATGTGTCGACTATGTACATGTAGCATAATCATTGTAATTATAAGGGTAAATGAATGTTTAATTAAAAATAACTATAAAATAATCATGATTATCAAATGCCTAAGGGTGTGGACCTAGTTGGTAGGCAGAATGTAGTGGATCGAGAATATTTATTTAAATAAGGGGAAAAAAAATTGAAAACAGCTTATTATAACCACAGAAATTGAAACTGGGAATTAAAAAAAAAAAAAAAAAAAGTAGCATAGAAAACCAAATGTCACCAAATTGGTGGGAATTGATTTTCTTCAAAATGATGAAATTGAAACCGTGTGATGCAAAAGATGGAAAATGAATTGCTAAGAAAATTTTCTCAATCAAACATAACTTTTGATTGAAAATAGAATTTTATTTCCAAGTTCCATGAAAAAATTACCAAATCAAACAGGTGTTATGGTATTTTTAATCTTTACTCCAAACATCAAGAGGAAATAATTTCAAGATGTAGAAATCAAGCTAGAAAAAATAATTGGCGATGGAAAAAGCAGTTAAAAATGAAGTCAAAATTTGAAGCATAGTGGCAAGCAACTAATTAAATTAATCTGAAAATTTCAATTAGCAATTCCCCACTAGAAAATGGAGTTGGGTCAATTTTTTTAATTGAAAACTCAATGATTTTTCGAGTATTTATCGTGTCGATCAGAAAGCAATGCACTCTAATAGAGAGATCTGAACTTGATTAATGATCGAGTCATGTTTTTTCCTATTAGACCTATTCAAGTAAAATAAATAACACAATGTAATGTTATTTATTAATCAATGAATTAGGAGGCCAAGACACCTAGTTTCACGGGATGCCTTTCTTCTTAGTTCAGAAAGGGATATCGTGCGGCAGTAGTCTGCTCCGTTAGACTATCTTCCGCCTTTTCTCGATCATTTCGAGACGAAAGATAATTTGATTACAATTTGCAAAAAGCTTGAACCACGAAATTGAAATGCAATGAAAATAACTTGTTCATCGATTGCTTGAAAGCTAGAAATTATAATAGACGAAAACAGGAAATTACATTGGCTAGTGCAAAGGGCGAACATTAGAAAGTTTGAAAATGTTTGAAAGATTAATACCCCATATAATATATTTCGGACCAAAAATCCAACCGACCGGAGTAGACATCTTTATGCCGAAAAGTCATACTAAAATTTTCTAATTTATATCTATTTAAATAAATTATTTACAATGTGCCGTCGAAGTTGGGGCAAACTACGATTGTGATAGGATCACGGAGCTTAAGCAAAGCTGCGGCCCATGACATTGTCCCCTATTTGTTTTGGCGATGTCCTCAGAGCCATTGAGTATTCTTCTCGTTGTTACATCCATCCATTTGACTAAGTACTCTTCAAGATATTTTCTAGAAGCTCGAGTAGTTTGGTAGTCAAGAATCTTTTTAGCAACATTCTTTTCTGATCTTTTCAACTTAAACACTGGCCACTTCAGATCTGCAGACTTTTTGTACTATTTCTTATCAGTATCTGTAGTATGGGGGAGTAACAGTTGTTGGCCAGTCGTAATTTCTAAAGGACTCTTATTGGGTGAAGGGCTCTTTTGAGCATGAAACACGTCCAAACCACATCCGAAAATTTCATCCAAATTTCATGCGAAGCAGAGGTAAAGTGCCGAAAATAGTCTTCCAGCATAGAATTGAAGCGCTCCGTCTGTTCGTCTGATTGTGGGTGAAATCTAGAATTCATGCTTAAAGTTGAACCAAGAAGTTTGAACAACTCAGTCCAAAATATGCCAGTAAATCGAGAATCCCGATCATTGACAATAGGCATCCCCCAGTATTTGACAATATGTTTGAAGAAGAGTTGAGCTGTCTCTTCGACAGATACATACTTGGGCGCTGTGGTGAAAGTTACATCTTTAGATAAACGGTCCATCCCGATGATGATAGTGCCAAAGTCTCCAACTTTTGGCAATCCACCAATGTAGTCCATCGATCCACTCTCGACTAATCTATTCGGGCTCCAGTAAGCCTGTCTTTTTCTGATGATCTGCTACATCTTGTTGATGAACAAGACAAGTTTTCCCATAACTTGCAATGTCGTCCCGCCTTTGAGGCCAGTAGTATGCACGTTGTAGTAGTGCATAAGTGTACTCCATGATAGTCACACTTCTCAACACTTCTCCCACTTGTTTTCGAAACTCTTCAAGCTTCATCTGAGCCATATGGTATGGTGCCTTAGTGGGAGGTTTGGCACCGGAACATGTTCAATATCACGATCAATTGCCCCCCTTGGTGGCAATTTCCTTAGTAACTCATCCAACAAGCTGTCTTCAACTTCATTTGGCCTTGTGATAGGCTTTGGAATAGAGCTAGTTGTTTCTTCGATATCCTCTACTCGAACAGTGCACAAGAATGAAAGTTCATTTCTCTTGTACGACTGAGATGCCCTTCTCGCCTTTTTTCCCTATATGTGTGGAAATAATGAATGATTTACTTCCCATCATTATTAAAGAGTCGGAATGTGGCAACACTGCTATCCTTGTATCCTATAGAAATTCCAATCCCAAAATAAGCTTGAGATCATCCATCCAAATGGTCGATAAATTCTCCCTTCCTTCGAAGGGACCTATTCTGATTGACACAGATATTGCTACTTCCGCTATTGGTTGAGTAGCGGAGTCGATAGCTTTAACTTTCTCCTTAACTCTTTCTAGAGCAAGTCCCAGCCGCTCTACTTCAGTACTTGTGAGATAGTTGTGGGTAGCACCGGTATCTATCATAGTCCTGATTGTCTTTCCATTGATCCTCACATCAATGTACATTAGGACTTTCGCCCTACAAGTGCGAGCTTTTGATTCTTCTATCTTTGGCTCTTTCGAGAGAACAACTTCCCTTCTTGTAACTCGGTGCAATAGTGTATTGCACCGATGTGAGAATGGACCAACTACATTCTCATCCTCCTCGGAGTTGGTCTCGCCATGATAGCTAGCTTGTGAGGTACATTGTTTCGAACTAGTTCCGTCGCTTACCATTTTACAATATGCATTCACCATCCGTTTCTGAGAACACTTCGCCACCCGGTGATGTCCTTCACATAAAAAGCACTTTATTTTAAGAGCGACATCAGATCTACCCTCCGTTGCTTTTCCTTGGTTCCAGTTCTCACTTTTGCTACCGTTAGAGTTTCCTTTGAAGTTACTCTAACAGTTTCCTTGATAGGGTCCTTCCCTATTTCGAAAGTAGCACTCTCCCCATTTGAGTTCGAGCTGGGTCTGTAAGGTCTATTTCCACCTTCGACAGACTGACTATTTCCCGAAGGTCGATTCTTTCTTGATTTCGATTGATAGTCATTTAAGCGTTCAACAGCTCCCATAGTCGCGCTCAAATCAGTGACCTTCTGTCTTTGAAGTTCTGTGCGTGTCTACGGTTCCAACCCTTCCATGAAGGTAAATAACTTATCCTTTTCCAACATATCTCGAATATTCAGCATATGTCCTGAAAAATCTTTCACATACTCCCTGATGGAGCCTGTATGTTTCAGTTCTTGTAATGCCTGATGTGCCTCATATTCCACATTTTTGGGGAAAAACTGAGATCTGATTGCTTCATTGAGTCGATCCCAAAAATCTACTTGGACCATGTTGGCCTGAATATCAGTATACTTCGTCCGCCACCATAGTTTTGCATCCCCACCTGATACATGGTAGTAGTTGTAACCTTTCTCGCTTCTTCTTTGATCGAAGCCGCAAGAAAATATTGTTTCACATCGAACAAGAAGTTCTCAACTTCTTTAGCTTCGCGTGCCCCTCCGTAGGTACACGGTTCTGGAATTCTGAGCTTTTGAACATACTCTTGTGCGGTGGCTTGCCCATTTCCAATCGCACGTTGGAGAACTAGTAATTGAGTTCTCAACGTTTCCATCTCATCCTACAAATCAGGCAGGATAGTAACAACTTTACTCAAAGCTGTGCAAGCCTTTCGGCTTTCATTCAGTTGGATGTGTAATTCCGAAATTTTCGTCTCTACCACCTCGACCTCCTACTCGAGGCCTTCCACGGCATAGCACAACCTAGTAGTTGTCTCATCAAGCGCATCCATGTAGTCCTCTTTTGAACATTTACCACATCTGTGGTGTTCGAGGAATTCAGATCCATAGCTTTCTTGTTGAGGGTCTTGAGCCGCATCTCTAATACTAGCTTTTACAGAATGTCTTTCTTCTTAGCTCAGAAAGGGATACCATGCAGTAGTAGTCTGCTCCGCTAGACTACTTTTCGCCTTTTCTTGATCGTTTCGAGACAAAAGACAATTTGATTACAATTTGTAGAAAGCTTGAAACACGAAATTGAAATGAAATAAAAATAACTTGTTCATTGATTGCTTGGAAGTTAGAAATTACAATAGACGAAAGCATAAAATTACATTGTCTAGTGTAGAGGGTGAACACTAGAAAGTTTGAAAATATTTGAAAGACAAATACCCCATATAATAGACTTTGGAACAAAAACCTAACTGACGGGAGTAGAAGCCTTTATGTCGAAGAATAATACTAATTTTTTTTAATTTCTATCTATTTAAATAAATTATTTACAATGTGCGATCGAAATTGGGCAAACTACGGCTGCAATAGGATCACGGGGCTTAAGCAAAGTCGCGGCCCGTGACACCTAGTTTGGTAGCTATTATCACAAATATTGAATACAAAATTGTAATTTTTGAGAACACGATACGCGAGTCACAATTGTCGTTTGTTATCAATTAAACATGAAAATCAATTAGAATGTAGAAGACTGGATATACAAACAAAATTATTGCTCTAACTGAGAATTTTTCTTGAATAAAGGCTGGTAGCAATCCAGAGTTGAGGCTTAATTACAGAGCTCATGTTGAAACACCTAATAAAATTAGTTAAGTTGAAACTAACACACTCCTTCATATACAGGCCGATCATCGGTCTAGACTTGCAGTAATCTCGAAAGGAAAAACTATTGTGCTCCAAAAATTTCTTCTCTCAGTTGCTTGAGCTGCTGCTTTGTGATGTTTTCATCTGTGTCAATGACAAACTTTGTGATGAAACTGAGCAAAATAAACCAAAAAAATGTATCTTTACTTTACGATGTCTAGTGGCAGCCACCTCGATTGTTATGGATTAAGCGTTAAATACCAGTTACGAGAGAACACTAAGCGAAATGAAATCAGAAAAATCACAATGCAAGCTAACATGTGTGTACTGGTTTAACCTGAATGTGAGAGTTACGTCTACTTGCCGTTGTATACAAATTTGGTACAAAATAACCGAACAGTGTTTTTAACCCGTTATTCGTGACGTTGTTAAAGATTTAGTGATCAGTCTGCAGGAAGCCATACCTTGTTACTTCGAGATTTTATAATTTCACCCAACAACTTGTCTCCCACTATGGATCTCACTTGCTGAATCAGTTTACACCTTGTTATTTTCTTCTCCTGGACATGAAAGATTGACAAATAAGAAATACAAACAACAGCATAAACATGTGTGGCGTTAATAGTGGTGACAGGCAATGGCTTTGAATTTTATTTTCCTAGCTAAAATCAAGTCCATTTCTTTCTTGGACACTTCTAAATCTTCTTGCAACATTAATCTCCTCAAAAACCAAGGTAATTGTTAAACAAAACAAAGAAAAAAAGAAGAAGATGAGGTTAGGGTTTCATTGATAGTGCATAATGAAATTGAGTACAAAAGATAATTTTAACCTAAATATAAAGAGACTATATATAGGCTAAACAGAAAAAATTAAAAAGGACCATTCTATCCTTAATAAATAATAAAACAAAATAATATTTCTTAACATCTCCCCTCAACTCACGATGCGGCAGCTACAAGCATCAAGGGTTTGCCAATTAGAAAACGAAAACAGGAAATAGAATGTGATTTGATAAAAAAAAAATCTGCAAGCTACAAAGAAGAAGAAACAAATGGCAAAATAATTGTGCTATGCTTGAGATGATGACGAGTAATGTGACAATCGATCTCAATGTGCTTAGTTCGTTTATGAAAAATCGAGTTGTGAGCAATCTGAATAGAATTCTGATTGTCGCAATACATAGTAGTACGATGAGAAAGAAAAACTCCCATATCTGGAAGTAACCAACGTAACCAAACAATCTCTTTGGTAGTAGATGTCATAGCACGATATTCTGCTTCAGTTGAAGATTGAGAAACAATAGAGTGTTTCTTACTCTTCCAACAAATAAGAGAATCACCCAAAAAGATACAGAAACCAGTAATAGACTTGCAATTTGTGGGATCACTGCCATGATTAGCATCAGAGTATGCATGCAGCTCCAAGGAAGAGGTGAATGGAAGTAAAAGACTCTGAAAGACTGTACCCCGAAGATACCGTAAAATACGAAGAACAACTACCCAATAAACTGTAGTAGGAGAAGCAACAAACTAACTAACAACGTGAAAATCATATGCAATATCTGGACGATTAATCGTGAGATATACCAAGCTCCCAACAATAGTATGATATAAAGTAGGATATGACAAAGGTAAACAATTAGAAGAAGAATACTTTGCGTTAACCTCAATGGGAGTATCAATAGTCTTATTATCAGTAAGTCTGGCCCGTTCAAGAATATTTGCAACATATTTCGACCGAGAAAGAAAATAACCTCTTCGTGAGCAAGCTACCTCAATACCCAAGAAATATCGTAGAGAACTCAAATTCTTCATTTCAAACTGTCTAGCTAACATAATCATGTCATCAACATATACAGATAGAATGATACGACCCGCATTGGTGCACTTAACGAAAAGAGCATAATCATGACTACTATAATCAAATCCAATAGAAGAGACCACAATAGAAAATTTCTCAAACCAAGCACGAGGTGCTTGTTTGAGACCATATAACGCTTTCTTGAGCTTGCAAACATACCCAGAATCATGTGAAACACCAGGAGTGGGCGCCATATAAATTTCTTCTTGAAGATCTCCATTCAAGAATGTATTTTTAACATCGAGTTGAGGGATACGCCACTGACAAACCGAAGCTACTGCAATAAGAGTACGAATAGTAGTCATTTTTGCAACAAGAGCAAATGTCTCCTCATAATTCATACCATACTGTTGAAAGTACCCTTTTATAATCAACCTAGCTTTGTATCTCTCAATTGATCCATCATAATTAGTCTTGATCTTATACACCCAACGACAACCCACAACACTCTTACCACGTGGCAGGGAAACCAAATCCTAAGTACTAATCTTATGCAAAGCAGAAAGTTCCTCATCCATAGCTTGCTACCAAAGAGGGTCAAGAATTGCCTCTTTATAGGAAGATGGCTCAGAAAGATAATGAATAGAAGCTAAAAAGGAAGTAAAAGATAACGAATAACAAGAATAAGGAAAATTTGGTAACTTTGTAGACTTACGAATGTGTATGGATTGACGTAGAGGTGGATCCATAATCTCAGACGAAGTTTGAGGGACCATAGGAGAATAGGGACCTTCAGGTATGCTGGAGAGTAAAGTGTCAGTACCTGCAAAATGATCAGTACGAATTGGTTGTAAAGATAACGAGGTAAGGACATGAGAATGGGTATTTGAAGTATTAGGTACCTGAGTTGACAAACTATGAGAATCGTTAGAAAAAGGATCTATACGAATAAGATCAGATCTAATCAAACTATGGGTAGTGGATGAAATAGAAAAGAAATGTATATACTCGAGAAAAACAACATGACGAGATATATAAAGTTTCCGAGTTATTGGATCAAAACAACGATACCCCCTTTTACCTTCACCATAACCAAGAAAGGCACAAATAGCAGATCGAGATGACAGCTTGCTGCATTCTACATGAGGACAAAGGACGAAACAAGTACAACCAAAAACTCTAAAGAAAGAATAATCAGAGGCATACCCATACAACTTTTCGCAAGAAGAAAAACCTGAAATATAAGAAGATAGAATTGTATAAATAAGACCTACAGCAGTAAGAACAGCTTCACCCCCAAAACATACTAGGAACAGAAGCAGACAACAAGAGAGAACGAGCTATTTCAATAATGTACCTATGTTTTCTTTCAGCAACACCATTTTGCTTAGGGATATCAGTACACGACGTCTGGTGAATGGTTTCATCTAAGGCAAGCAGCTCACAAAATCTATTAGAAGTGTATTCCCCACCTAAATCACACCTAAAACATTTGATAACGGCATAATGTTGAGTTTTGACAAGATCACGATAGGCTAAGTATATCTCAAAGAATTTAGAACGATATTTTATTAAATAAACCCAATAATAACGAGTATGATCATCAATAAAAGAGACATAATATCGAGACCCTCTTTTTTGGCAATAGGAGAAGGCCCCCATACATCAGAATGAATCAAATCAAAATGAGAAGAAAAAACATAAATACTTCGATTAAAAGGTAAAGCTGAAAATTTTGCCAGTTTACATCCACTACAATAAAAAATATCACAAGGTTGCAAATTTCCTAACGCTCCAGTGGAAGCCAAAAATCTCAAACGAGAAGACGAAACATGACCTAGAAAGAATGCCATAAATAAAAACTAGAAGAAGAAGGACTCAAACGAAAAGAAGACAAATCAACACTAGTAGTAGCAGCAGCAACTATCACTTTTAGCTCATCCAAAATATATAGTCCACCCTTCCTACGGCTTGTCCCAATTAGCTTATGAGATTGTAGATCCTGCACATAACAAGACGAAGGGAAAAATGTGACAAAATTTCCAGAATCACATAAGTGATCAACAGAAGTAAGATTTAATGTGAGTTTCAGAATATGATAAACATTAGGGAGAGACAAATGAGGTGTGACAATAGAACCAACACCTGCTAAAGGCATAAGAGTGCCATCAGAAGTCATGACATGGATAGAAGATGAAGGAGACACAGAAGCAAAAGATGAGGAATCTGGAGACATGATGTGAAGCACTAGAATTCAAGACCCATACAGAATATGACATACCTGAATAACCATGAGGCAACTAACCTACAGAAAGAGAATAAGCAGACATAGCTTGTGGCTGTAAAGAGAGAAACTTCTGAAATTGCTCAGCCAGAGTACTAAGATCGGTGAAGGGACCCAATGAAACTACTGCTACAGTATTAGACTATGGTGGTTTATAGCCTTGAGGTGGTCTATGAGCATTCGGTTGTGACTGATTGCTAGGCTTTCAAGCTTGAAATTGTTGCTGCAATTGATTATGTTGTCTCAACTTAGGACACAGAGCCTTCCAATAATCATTATACTTACAGAAACTACACTCGTTGGGGATAGCCCTTGCATGAAATTTATTCTGATTATTAGAGAATGACTTAGAAGGCACTACTAGCACGGAATGATTAGAAGTAGAAAGGATTCCCTTTTCAGAATAAGACTTGAGACATATTTCTTCAGCTAAGAACTCACTAAAAACTGAGTAAACTGAAAGAAGTGGAGACGATGCAAAATTGAACCTTTAAGTCCTTCAAAATCACTGCGAAGTGGAGTTAAAAAGTGTACCAACCGTTGCTGCTCTCTATGGGCAATATAGGCACCATGCCTTGAATTCGTTCGATTCTGTAAGAATAAATTGATCCCAAAGATCTGTGATAGTAGAATAAAACTCCTGAATACTCATATTCTTTCGCTGAAGAGCTCGTATGTTATTCTTCAACTGATACTGCTTTGCAAAATTTGATTGAGTAAATAACCTTTGTTGATGATCCCAAACCTCCTTTGCTGCCTCATACTTCGCCAACTCTCTACCTATGGAATACTCAACAGAATTGTTAATTCAAATAATAATTTTTGCATTATTTGCTTCTCAAGTATCTATCAAAGCAACATAACTCTCATCGGAATTCTCAGGTTTCACAGAAGTTTCACTAATGTATCCCCACATCTTTTTACCCTCAAGAAAATATCTTATCACATAACTCCAATACGACTAATTCTTTCCATCCAACTTCACACTCACAGATTGAAGCGAATCGTTTATTTTAGTAGCCATAATAAAAAATAAGGAAAAACATATCGAAAAAAAAAAGAAAACGAAATACCAGATTGCAGAAATTGAAAGAAAACCTTCTCGAAATCGTCGCTTTTCTTAAAAAAAAAAAATTCGGGGCGGACCCCGGTAGGGGCGCGCTGCCCCCTGTAACCCCCCGCCAACTTACCGCATAGTTGGATTTGCGGAAGTTGTGTTTGAGATTAAACATTGTCCCATGAAATTTTGCTCTGATACCACGTTAAACAATATAAAGAAAACAAAGAAGAAGAGAAGGGTAGGGCTTCATTGATAGTGCATAATGAAAATTGAGTGCAAAAAATAACTTTAACCTAAACATAAAGAGACTATATATGGGCTAAACAAGGAAAATTAAAAAAAAAAAAAAAAACTATTCTACCCTTAATAAATAATAAAACAAAATAAAATTTCTTAATAAATCCCACCCCACAAATCTCTCTTTATGAATATGTGTGGATGTACAAATGTATTTTATTTGTTTGGATTGTTAATTATACCCATGTTAAAGATTATTAATTTGTGCTGTGGATGTGATTTTAAAGTGTGTTTCTGTGTTGATATGGAACGGGGATTGATTTTTTTTATTTTTGTTCTTTTAGCTAATGACAATAGAAAAATAGGGATTAGTACAATTATAAGCTTTTTGTTTTCTTTTTATTCCCCATGTAAGCAGAAACGGTAGGAACAGTGTTTGACTTTGGCTAAAATAAGCTAAGAGTTACTTTTTGTTTCTGGTTTGGATAAATTACTTTGTTCTAACTTTAAGTAAAGATATATTTTCAATTTACCTTTTATGTCAAAATTAGTAATTTCTTTACATATTTTATCAATTAAAAAATACTTACTTTAATACTTATAGATAATTTAATGCTCAGTTTTTTACTTATAGATAAGCTTACTTATAAGTGAAACTTTTTTATGTTTTGAATTATGAATTTTTTAAATAAAATTTAACACGTGAATTTCATGGATTTCTTCATGTGAGTTTGCTTCGAAAAGGAAGGATGGAACTACTGTTGCAAAGAGAATCCACTGTTCTGCACAGCAGCAGCCACCTCCGGCTTGGCCATGGCGGGCTGTTGTCGAGCCAGGTCGTAAAAGACATCATTTATGATTCCCCGATTGAGTAAATGACAACTTTCTGTTCTATGGTGCAATTCTTTGGTTGCTTACCATCTAAGTCTGTGCTGTGCAGACGTTAGACATAGTTGCTGAAAATCCAGATAAATTTAAAGTCATTGCCACTTGCAGCTGGTTCAAATGTGACCCTTCTTGCCGATCAGGTGATTGATGATTAATTTATGATATATAATAGACCTAGGAAATACCAAGTGTTTGTAATTCAAGCAGTCCTTTCTTTTCCGTTGATTAGACCTCCTGTATTTATCAAGTGAGTTACCTAATGATGCAGGTAAAGAGATTTCATCCTCAATTAGTTGCTGTTAGAAACGAGTCATTAGTTGATGAACTCAAAGAGGCTCTGGCAGACATGGAAGACAAGCCTGAAATTATTCCAGGAGAGCAGGGAACCATTGAGGTTATCTATCATATGTGTCTTTAAATTTTCATTAGTTGGTAAATGATAATCTAACTCATGCCTCATTGTTACTGATTCATATTTCAGGTTGCACGCCACCCCGATGCAGTCACTGTAGTAACAGCAATAGTTGGCTGCGCAGGTTTGAAGGTACCTGTGCATGTTCTTCCCTTTTTATGAAATTTATTTATTTCAACTTAAATGCTACACTACCATCGATTGTTGACTTCGAGAAACTTTTGCCTTTTCCTTTAATTTTGGAGAGGGTGAATTTGGATCAAATTTGCTACTTGTACATCCTTGATACACAACTTAATACACAATCCTCTCACATATGTGTAAGGCCCACAATGGGACCCACACACATGTGAGAGGATTGTGTACCAAGTTGTGTATCAATGATGTAAGTGTAGCATTTCTCGAATTTGGATACTACAGTCGTATTTTGCTTGTCTTTTGGAAACTTCCACCATAGGAAAGAGGAATGATCTTTTCCTCGAACAAAATTCATAAATAAATCTAAAAGAAATCTGATAGCATGTTTATTTATTTTATTAGCCAACGGTGGCTGCCATAGAAGCTGGAAAGGACGTTGCTTGGGCCAATAAAGAGACACTAATTGCTGGACTGCTGGAGCTTTCGCCTTAGTCGCAGACTCGCATGCTTGAGTTTTTGCCTTTTGGGCTGGGCCGCTGGACTGGAGGTATCACTATCAGGTATGTATTCATTTTTTTCTGTTTTTGTTAATTTGTTATTTGCTAATTGTTATTATTAATAATGAATTATGAATTTATGATAAATGATAATTTAAGTGATGGGTGCAGCCCCTGAACTGTATATTTCTGTTTTTGTATTCACTTTTTTTTTTTTATTTGCTATTAATGAATTATGAATTTATGATAAATGAGAATTTAAGTGATGGGTGCAGTCCCTAAACTGTATATTTCTGTTTTTGTATTTTTTTTTTTCGATTTTTGTTAATTTGTTATTTTGCTATTAATGAATTTATGATAAATGAGAATTTAAGTAATGGGTGTAGCCCTTGGACTGTATATTTCTGTTTTTGTATTTTTTTTCCAGTTTTTGTTAATTTGTTATTTGCTATTAATGAATTATGAATTTGTGATAAATGAGAATTTAAGTGATGGGTGCAGTCTCTGGATTATATATTTTTGTTTTTGTATTTTTTTTTTCAATTTTTTTAGTGTATTTATATATGTATTGAATTATATTTTCGGCTATTACGATCGTTGATTGTCTACGGTCATCGGTCAACGGTCTCCGCCCGTGCTAGGTCCAATTCCTGGATTCACCCTTGCTTATCTTTGATCATTCTTATACTTCCTCCGTAATTGTGTTAAATCATAGTTAATGTTGTCAATTATAGGGATTGGCCTATAGATAAATTGAAAGAAATGAAAGTAGCTGATGCTTTGAAGCATCCCAACTGGAATATGGGAAAAAAGATAACGGTGGACTCGGCCACCCTCTTCAACAAGGTAAGTTCATTGTCTTTCATTCTCTATGACTTTTCTCCCACACCATGTGTTAGAATCTGGGTGTGACCTGAATTCTTTTGTTGGGGTATTTGAAGTATTGAAGAATTCTAATTGAAGTGCACGTCATGAATAATTCAAGTTTGGAATGTTATTGGAGTTATATGAAGATCAAATTTCAATGATAATTAGGAGTTTGATTTGGAGGACTTTTGGATAGTAAAAGACACTTTTTGAAACATTAACTCGAGGGACGGACGCCAAGGAAATGGCGCCACATTGAGATTTGGGACAGAACCCCGGGCGCCTAGGCGCCGGGGTCCGGAGCAAGTTTTCGGTCCGAATGAGTGTTTTTCGCGTTTTTTTCTTCTCATACTTCGTTTTGGACTCAGTTTTTTAGCAACCTACTTCATCAACAACTCTACCAAAGACTCTTGGACGTCCCCTACATGTTTTCTATAAATACTAGGTTCTTCTATACAATTTCATAGTGTGAGATTTATGATTACTAGCTTTTAGGATCATTGTAATATTTTTCTCTCTTCTCCATTATTTTTGATACAATAAAATCTTCTAATTCTTCTGCCATATTCTCGTCTTTTTTTATTCTTGATCCTATACTTTATTATTTTGCCATATAACTTCAACATCTCAATCCATTGATTAGTGTCACAACAAGTGGTATCAGAGCAATTCTGGTATTGGCTTGTTTTGTAACACATTGTTTGTTATTTAAAACTAAGCCTTTGTTTGACAGATTTATAGGTCATTTATATATTGTTTAAACTTAATTTTCGACCACACATTCCAATGGATTGTCTACTTATAAATTGAATCGTTTTTAAATTCTTCCCAAACAGAGGCTAAGTTAAGCACAACGACAAATTTGAGATATTTTATTCGATGCTTTGTACCAAGTCGGGGTAATTATTTCATTTTTCTTGACAGGGTCTCGAAATAATTGAAGCTCATTATCTTTTCGGAGCTGAATATGATGATATCGAGATTGTTATACATCCCCAGTCAATCATACATTCAATGATTGAGACACAGGTAAACTTTTTCCATTGTTTTTGCCAGTTTCTCAAGTCTTAGACTAAATGTAACTCGTGCATTGTACTAAGCTAATTTGATTTCTTTTTGTGCTCAATATTATGAACCTTACATCACATGTTTTTTCCATTTCTTAACTTTTGCAGGATTCGTCTGTATTGGCTCATTGGGGTGGCCTGAAATGCGTTTGCCTATTCTCTACACATTATCCTGGCCAGGCCGCATTTACTGTTCTGAGATCACTTGGCCTCGCCTTGATCTTTGCAAGTAAATAGCACGCCCTGTACATAAAGAATACAATATAAGTGGCTTTATTATCCAACTACATGTTGACAATCGACTTTCTACGCATTTTACTTAAATAGAATATAATTTTAAATATGATTTTCAGGCTTGGGTCTCTTACATTCAAGGCTCCTGACAATGTGAAATATCCATCTATGGATCTGGCCTACGCTGCTGGACGAGCCGGGGGGACCATGACGGGGGTTCTTACTGCGGCTAACGAAAAAGCTGTAGAACTGTTAATCAATGAAAGTTAAGTGTTTGCATCCTTCTCCTCGTTTTTAGATTCTTGATCTGCATTAGACATTTTTTTCCCAGTTAAGCATGAACTTTATAGCCCCAGTGAATGCATCATATGCTAACCTGTGACAAGCACCAATCGGAACTGGTATCGTCGCTTTCACTCGACGAAATTATACATTACGACTTGTGGGCTTGGGATTACGCCGCCAGTTTGCAACCCTCGGCTGGTTTGAGCCCAGCTCTTGTTTGAGTTGTTGAAGAGAAAAGCGTCGCAATATTGGCAGAGGAAATCGTGTGGCATAAAGCAATTGTGGCGTAGAAGAAAATGAAATATGAGAATTTCTAACGATTCTTCATCTGTAATTGTAAGTAACAAAACTGCATGCGTTTCCTCGATCAAATGATAGTTTAAGTTTACACAAATGGATTTCGAGAAAATTTTATGTTGGGCCTCAGTGCTCTCTCAGTTCGCTCTTGTGGAAGCCCAGATAAACTTAACCCAAACTGTGTACTTGAAGCATCAATAATAATGAAAAATATTCTCCAGACAGATTTGGCATTTTGACTTGGTTGTGTTGATAAGAATCCTAATTGTTATACTTTGTGGATACGACAACATTCATAGTCATTCTGCCACATTCACGTAATCGAGGGGTCACAGAATGAAGTCCTCCGTTTTTTACTAGGGCCTCAAAGGGTCGACATCGTCGTCTTTGCTCCCCAGGTCGAAAAGAAAGAGTCTGGGGCCGAGTTGAACGACATACATCTTGGTTGGTCCCACAAAATAGGGGTGGAAAAAAATCGAGAACCAACCGAACTAAACCCGTCGATTCGGTGTTACCTAAAATTTAAATGGTTTGGTTCCTAAAATCAAGAACTAATTCTGATACTTTATTTATTTATTTTTATATTTTTCTTAAATGTCGAGGCCGATGAACATAAATTAAGCCTTTTTTTTTAATAATGCTAAAGGATAGGTATGGAGAGACGGAGTGATGTGACAGATAATAATTGAGTGTTTTTATTTTTTTCAAACTATCCAATAATTTGTCGACACGTGTCCCCTCTATTTTTGAACTTGTCTTTGAATCTATTTGTGTAGCATGAATGTTTTTTTTTACGCCTCAATAAGTTCAACTTAAAGCATATGACAAAACATGCTTTACACTTCTTCAAACTTCAAAGACCTAAATTTGTGTTCGAACTTTCCAAATTTGGTCCTTTGCATTGAATAAGGCTTATTTTTTTGATTGTAGATGTGCGTAAATATGCATTATGGCGATTTTCTTGGTTACCCTTAATTTACTTTTTCATTAAAATTTCATTAAATCAATAAATCCTTTCATGAAAAAGTAGTCATTTGAAACTACATCTGACAGAAATATCATGGTCAGATTGTTCTACAGAATGAAGTCTGCATTGTTTGTGTTATGCAGAGCCAGAAGACAATTATTTATATACAAGAAAAAGAACAGAAAAGACATGTTGATCAAGATATTTTCTTTAAAATTTTGAAATTTTGGAGAAAACTCGAAAGGGGGAAAATATCAAAATCTTCGGACAAATAGATTATTACAAGTAGTCTTCCGTCAAAATCACTCTTAGTTTTATAATATAAACGAGTCGAGATTAAACGTAATCAAGTCTAACTTGAATCGAATTACTAAAAGAATCAAGAATAAAAGAATTACAACATGACAATGTTAGCTTAAGCTAATAATTTTTTATATGTAACAGGTAAGACATGCACTCTCCCATTTTTCAAAAGAAGGTGCCTGCAAGTGGGAAAGATGGATCACGATTATTGAACTTAAACTTTATTCCAAGTTGGCGATAATTTAAATATAGTCTGACATGGCTGATCTCCTATTCTCAATAAAAACAGATAAAAACTTCTCATGACTGAAGCGGTAAAAGAACTTATTTATTACACTCTCAAACTAAGAGAATCATAATTAAGATTCTTTTGGCACATAAGCAGTGAAAAGTTTTTATCGTGGTCACTAGGACAGAAGATAAACTTCATATAGTTTGATTCCTTTAATATTACTCTAGAATACATGTAAGATTTATTTTTTTATATTAATTCTTCAATATATCCCTTCAAGGATTAAATTTATATTTTACTATACACTTGTACAGTTTTATAAAATTGATAGTGGCAAGTCTTAAATCTTAAATAATTATACACTTGTACTGTTGTACATACAATTTTGAATTGACCTGTTCTAATGGTCCTGGACGTTGACCATTAGAACAGGTCCATTCAAAATTTATTCTCTTCAACTCTTCTATATATTTCTGCTTATTCTTCTATTCTTCACATATCAAATCTTCAACTACTTGAATTACTCATCCACTTCCACTAATTCACAAGCATTTTGAATCTGTTGTCTCTGTCAGCCTCAATCAGATGGCTCATGCTGCAGTCGTTTCTCTTATGCAGGCTCTTGATGAGCAAGTCAAACTGCAGTCTGGGGAATTTCTGCGAGATCACCTCTCGAAACTTGCTTCCAAAGCCAAGACTTTTGTTCTAGGATCGAATGATGAGTTGACACAGATAAAGGATCGGATGACAAGCAACTCATTGAAGCTCAATATTGTCACAATTCACGGGATGGATGGTTGTGGTAAATGGATGGTTGTGGTAAGTCTACATTGGCTAAAAATGTTTTCAATGATCCACTTATTAGATATCACTTTCCAATCCGTGTATGGATAACAGTATCTCAAGGATATAGTGAGCGAGAAATCTTGATTCGCCTCTTAGATGCAATAAAACCACTTGATGATGGTATGCGTGAAGCTGGAGAAGAACAATTATCCGAGCATTTGTACAAAAGCTTAAAGGGTCGCAAGTACCTCATTGTAATGGATAATGTACAGGATACTAAGGTTTGGGATTTAGTATGGAGGTTAATACCCAAAGATGATGAAGGAAGTCGAGTCCTATTAACTACTTCAAAGCCAAATGTAGTTGATTATGTCAGAGCCAACATCACTCTTCGAAAGTCTATTTTAAGTACTTATGGTCGTCCTACGACCTTAGCTGCAATTGGGATCATTTTATTATAGTTGCATTATTGTATCTATGTGATTTCGTCTTTCGTTAGGAATGGTGCCGTTAAGGCTACATCTATTCCTATATAATGAAATATGTTCCTGAAATATAAATAAATATGATTTATTTATTTGTTATCCAACGTTTGTTTTTTATTTTTTGTTTTAGGTTTCTTTGCTGGCTTTTTATTGTTTTTTATAGATAAATGTAAATCCCTAAATGTTTAATATGCACAAGTTGGGTTATAAGTAAATTTGGGAACAAAACTTATGGGTGTGTCCCATTTTGACTTGCGGGTTTTTTTTAATCTTTATTCCAAACCTCAAGAGGAGGAAATAATTTCAAGATGTAAAAATCAAGCTAGAAAAAATAATTAGCAGGAAAAAGCAGTTAAAAATAAAGTCAAAATTTGAAGCATAGAGTGGCAAGCTACTATTCAATGCAATATAATCTGAAAATCCCGATTAGCAATGCCCTATACCAGGAAAATGGAGTTGGGTCAAAGTTTTTTTTAAGAAAACCCAGTGGTTTTTTATTTTTTATTTTTACCGTGTCTATCAGGAACCAGTCTAATGGAGAGTTCGAAACTTGATTAATGATCTAGTCATGAATTTTCCTATTAATCGTGGGAGTAACGTGCGTTGCACGTTAATTACTTACTGTTAAAAATAACTGCATGGAAATTTTAGAAAAATTCATTTGTAAACGACGGTATTGCAGGAAAATGCCTAAAGCACTAGGAACAAAAAATTCACATTTCAATTTATTATAAAACGTTAGGAATTCCAAAAAATGAACTGTAGTAAAAAAAATTCTCCATGAGTGCACGGAGACTTCGTGCGAACTCACGGAGAATGTTTTCTTCATTTTTTAGTTATTGACATTTTAAAGCTATCAAACCCAAACAAATTATATTATATTTGATTTAAAACAAGAAAAAAAAAATCAACATTTGCATAAAAGGAAAAAGCCATTTGCAACCCTGATGGTGTCCTTTGTCGTAGAAGGCAATTTTGTAATCCTACATCAGGTTCTCAACTTATTTCTCTATCTATTTCTTTTCCCATTCTTGATTTAGGGTTGAAATTAGATGCTTTGTTGTGAGTTTTTCCTTTTTATTATTTTTTCCAGATGAGCTTGAATCAAACAAGAAGTCGTCTACACCGACTCCTCATCATCATATTCCAAGTAAATTTTTTCTTTTGGTCTCCTAATATTCTATAATTGATTAATTTCTCTGCAAATAATCCATGTTTCAAATTGAAAGAAACAATCTAGAATTCAAAAAAATGGTTGGTTATGTTGGGGTATTTTATTGGAGTAATCAATGGAAGAGAATGGATAGTGAAGACATTGAAATGGAAGTCATAGATTAATGGTGGATTGATGAATGATGGGGTATGGATGAAGTTAATCACGTGTGAAAATGGAAGATGTGATGAGTTGCGTAAAGAGGAGGAGGAGATGCTTGAGGGGAAAAAAACATTTGAATTACGATGATGGGAAATCGAGACATATGGCGCACAAAGTTTTGCCCTCTTTTATAATGTAGTGAAAAGGCTAGGCCTAGCCAAGTATAATACATAACACACACGGTAATGTTATTTATCATTAGTTGGTTAATGAATTAGGAGATCACAACACCTAGACTGGCAGCTATTATCACAAATATTGAATACAAAATTTCTATCATATATGTCATTAAATTTTCATTAGTTGGGAAATGATAATCTAACTCATATTTCATTGTTACTTGTTAAGGGATACAATCCCACATGGGATAAAGATGAAAACATAGATCAATTTATAAGAGTTTGAGTTACTCTTCTTAATGAGGTTGACCTTTTAAGATGGAACCTCAAATCTTAACATAATATCCGAGCCCATTAAGCTCTAAAGAGCAATTCGATCCGATTAAGACTCAAAAAAATTGAGCATGTGGATTTTAAGATTGGTCTGCTCAAATGAGCCACTATCTTGTGGGGGCATGTTAAGGGATACAATCCCACATCGAATAAGATGAAAACATAGACCAATTTATAAGAGTTTGAACTACTTCTCTTAATGAGCTTGACCTTTTAAGATGAAACTTCAAATCTTAACATTACCGATGCATATTTCAGGTTGCATGCCACCCCGATGTAGTCACTGTAGTAACAACAATAATTTGCTGCGCAGGTATGACGGTATCTGGGCATGTTCTTCCCTTTTTATGAAATTTATTTGTGTCCACTTATCTAGAATAAGCCAACTCTTTGTATTTCTGTTCTAAAAAGCGCGCCTAAACGCCGTCTAGACGCGAAGCGGGATGAAAACGCCTCGCTTTGAGGCTAAGCGGTAATTAAGCGGTCAACGGACAATGTTGACCGCTTAATGCGTGACTAAGCGCGCCTAGGCGTGGCAAAGGGCGGCTAGGCGTGCTAGGCGCGCTTTTCCATTGGAGACCCAATTTTTCCCGCGTAGGCTTGCCTAGGCGCGTTGTACACGACTCATTTCTTTTGGTCAATGAATAATTATTTAAATATGTTATGCTCCATTAAATGTACCTTTCTTTTTGTTTCTTTTTTGTTTGTTTGTTTATAGATGAAGAAGAAGACATTAAATTAGAGTCCGATAAAGAATTAGATTAGATAAAATTTAATCTACAAGTTATCTACGTTATGTAATTATGATTTTGAAATTTATCTTTATGAAGGAATTATTAAGTAAATGCAGTATTTTATAATTTTGGATGTTTGGTATGTATTATTTGAATTGTTGAATTTTTTTACAATGATTAAAAATTTTAAATAAAAAAACGTTTTTTTACGCTTAAGTTTCACCTAGGCTCTTAAAGCTTGAAGCTTGACTTCCACGCCTAGCCACGTTTTACGCTTTTTAGAACACTGCTTTGTATGTGGCACGGTCACTGTAACTTTGACAGACTGCTGATTTTCTTATTCAAATTCCATACTATTAGAAAGTTTAACAAAACAGATAAGGCTCAAACTTATTGTGTAGCAACATGGATTCAATACCTTTTTGATACTTCTCTTTTACTTCCTTGTTCTAATATACATGGACAATCACGTCTTTAACTGTTCTGAAGTCCTTTAAATCATTTCAACTTAAATGCTACACTACCATCGATTGTTGACTTCAAGAAACTTTTGCCTTTTCCTTTCATTTTGGAGAGGGTGAATTTGGATACTGCAGTTGTATTTTGCTTTTGTCTTCTGGAAACTTCCACCATAGGAAAGAGGGAAAGAGGAATGATCTCTTCCACAAACAAAATTCATAAAGAAATCTAATAGCATGTGTATTTATTCTATTAACCTGCGGTGGCCGCCATAGAAGCTGGAAAGAACATTGCTTTGGCCAATAAAGAAACACTAATTGCTGGAGGCCCTTTTGTCCTCCCCCTTGCTCACAAGCATAACGTAAAAATTCTTCCTGCAGATTCGGAACATTCTGCTATATTTCAGGTATGTCTCTTTAGAGTTTCCTATATACTTCTATGCTCACAGCTCGTATTTCACATGTTATTCTATTTGTCCATTCCGTTTGGTTCCATAATTATAAATGGAACCAATACAAGCGTTAAACTTAGAATTAGCATCTGGGAAATAAAATTTACATAAACTCGCCCATGTCAAAGACAATGAAGATACTTCGAAGATTCAAGAAGATCCGTATGCATGATTATATTATTTATTTAAACTGGAAAGATACATCATACGAGTTCTACAACAAGTAAATTTCTATATTATCTCGTCTATCCATTTTTTATTATTATTATTATTATGTCAATTGTCTGATCGGGTTTTAAACGATTTTTAACTATTGAAACTTAAATCAAAACGTTATTGGTTCACATGAACCCAAACTAACATTTTAAAACAATCTGTGGGCTTAATAGTTCACATAACTTGTTGGGCTTGACCCGGTTGTACTTTTGGAAATTAATTTTGACCCTTGGATGAAATCTATGGCTAGGATTTATTCCTAATTGAGATATTTCTTCTTGTTTGACTTTTGAGTTGCTTGGGAAAGGTAAAGAAACGTCTCTTTCATTTTCAAAACATAGACTAGACTTTTCTCCTTTTCTCTCTCCAAGTTGGTCCTTTTCCTTTTTCCCTTCACTGTTGGTTCGTTCGTTCCTTCTTCCTCCATTTTGCCTGTACCCAAAAATGACCATGATAACCTATTCTTGAAGGGAATACCTGTGTGATGCTCAGACCTGTAATAGGGTTGAGTTATTTGGTTTATTCTCGAGGCTTTAGGTCAGTTTTTAGGGTTTTCTTGGCTGCTATTGGTAGACCGATTGGTCGATGATCCAAGCCAAGTGTTGGTTGGTTCTAGCTGGTTCTTGCACTCTCTATGGACGGTGATTTGCATGGCGTGGAAGACTGTTCCTGAGCCTACAATATTCTACCATTTTCGGCCATGACAGGGAAGTTGCACTCGGTTTTTCTCTTAAGCTTTGCTCTCGGTTTTTGCCTTGGATAAATGTGTTTTATGCTATGTTATATATAAATGCTACTTTGGTTATGATATACATTCTAGAAGAGCTAGCTTGCAAGATTAATGAAAAGATATATGTCTTGTGATTTTAGATTATTGTAGCATTGTATACTGTAATATGTGCATTGTGGTTATCCTAAGCTTTGGACTATGCTATTGTGATTAAAGAGATAATCTGATTTTATTGTGAGCAAATGATTGTTATAACTCTGTGATATTCCCAACACAATCGTTTAAGTTTTGCAATTTGGCAATTTTTTACATTTGTTACCCTTAATTTACATTATCATTATTTGCCGACATGATTAAAATTTCGTGAAATCAATAAATCCTTTCATGAAAAAGTAGCTATTTGAAATTACATCTTACAGAAATATCATGGTCAGATTGCTCTACAAAATGAAGTCTGCGTTGTTTATGTTATGCAGAGTAGGGGTGGACGTGGGTTGAGTTGGGTCGATTTTTCCCCCAACCCACACCCAACCCAACATGGTCGGTTTGGCATAAATTCAACCCAACCCATATAAAGATTGAAACCCAACCTAACCCAACCAAATGTCGGTCGGGTTAAGTTGGGTTGGTCGGGTTAAATTGGGAGTTGAGACGACCTATCAACAAACATTAAAGTCAACAAAGTACTAAATTTAAAGCAACATTAATATATTGCATTAAAGAGAGATGTATTGGAAGAGAGATCTCATCCAAAATCACAACCAATGTTAATGATTTAGTGAGACGATGCCCGCCGCATGAGAGAGATGATGAAAGATATGTTAGGTTTTTTTTTTTTTTTTTGTCTCACTTTTTTTTATCGGGTCTCTCACTTTTGTTCTGTTTTAGTTTGACAAAGTTTTTTAGTTTTTTAATTAGCGTTCGGGTTGAGTGGTTTTTGTCGGGTTGGATGGGTTAACCCACAACCTGATCCAACCCGACCAACTTAACCTTGCCAGCCAACCAACCCAACCCAACCCAAGAAAAAATGGAAAAAATCGACTCAACCCGGTCGGGTTGGGTTGGGTCGGGCGGATTTTTGCCCACCCCTAATGCAGAGTGCGAAGCCAATTATTTTTATACAAGAAAAAGAACAGGGAAGACAAGTTGATCAATGTATTTTGTTTAAAATTTTGAAATTTTGGAGAAAACTAGAGAAGGGGAAATTATCAAAATTTTCGGACAAATAGATTGTTACAAGTAATCTTCTGTCAAAATCACTCTTAGTTTTAAAATATAAATGAGTCGTGCTTAAACGTAATCAAGTCTTAGTTTTAAAATATAAATGAGTCGAGATTAAACGTAATCAAGTCTAACATGAATCGAATTACTAAAAGAATTGAGAATAAAAGAATTAGAACGTTACAATATAACGCGGGCAGAATAACGATTATTCTGCAGGCGGGGATCAATAGACAAGAACATGGAATAAAATAAGAGAAAAATCAAAGAAAACGATAAGAAATGTTTATTATTCAACAACTGAATAAAAATTAACCCACAAACCGGGTTATATAGTCGAATATGCGAAATTAATGAAAATTTACCAAAAATGGTAAATTCTAATTTTTCTACCAAAATAAAATACTTAATAAAAGAAACAATATCATCAAAATCCGGCTTAAATCGAGCTCTTATTCTATTTCAAAAAGGTAATTGAAATATTACCATAAACGTCAAAAAATAACTTAAATTGATGATTCGGAAAGGAAAACGGTTGAATTTGGCTTCAAAATCGATACTCACCGAGAAAGCTCGGTGACCATGTCGTGCGCGCCGAAAAGGCCTTTTCGGATTGGGGTCATGGACGTGATTCTGACAACCTAGCAAAAGGTTATTGCCAGAATACCGTAACATGCCCGTAAATGGCTCCAATTAGAAAATATCGCCAATTATTTGCCAATCTTGCGCTGATCTACCAACTCATGGTATCTCAACGTCATTAACGTACTATCAGACAATTCGATCTCGTCTGACTCGGATCCTCCTGCATCACAATGTTAACTTAAGCTAATCAATTTTTGTTATATGTAACAGGTAAGATATGTTCTCTTCCATTTTTTGAAAAGAAGGTGCCTGCAAGTGGGAAAGGTCGTTGTACTTGGGAACACGGCACTGATTATTGAACTTAAATTTTATTTCAAGTTGACAATACTTTAAAGGCTTATTAGCACAAAACGTCCCTACGTTTGACAGTTAGTGTGCAAAACATCCCAACGTTTCATTTTTTTGCATTTTTGCCCCTATTTCAACGTTTCAGTGTGGAAAACGTCCTTTTCACTATTTTTCAGTGTAAAATGACCAATTTACCCTCAAATTTAAATAAAACAAAGAAAATGAAATTAAAAATAAAAAAATAAATTGTAATTATACTCCCAAACTTTTTAAAAAGTGCAAGTGAGTCCAAAAGTCTTATTAAAAGGTTTAAGCACAAAACGTCCCTACGTTTGACACTTAATGCGGAAAACGTCCCTACGTTTCAAACATGTTTATATTTGCTCAATAGTACAAAATGTCCTTACGTTTGACACTTATTGCGTAAAACGTCCTTACGTTTCATTTCTTTTTACATTTTCGTCCTTATTTCAACATTTCATTGTGGAAAAACGTCATTTTCACTATTTTTAATGTAAAATGACCAATATACCCTCATATTTAAATAAAACAAAAAAAGGAAAATAAAAATAAAAATAAATTACAATTGTGCTCCCAAACTTTTTAAAAAGTGCAAATGAGTTCAAAAATCTTATTAAAACATTCAAACCATCAGTCTTTTCCTCATCTCTCGACTTTATCCTCCCTCCACCACCTAAACCAACAGACCCCATCATTCAAACTGTTAATGTTGACCACAACTATCAGCTCCAGGATTGTAGAGGGAAGTGAGATGATTTGAATGGTGGTGAATGGTTTGAATGGTGGTGGGGTCTGGTGGTTTAGGTGGTGGAGGGAGGATAAAGCTAAAGGAGGAGGAGAAGACTGGTGATTTGAATGTTTTAATAAGATTTTTGAACTCATTTTCATTTTTTAAAAAGTTTGGGAGCACAATTGTAATTTATTTTTATTTTTATTTTCCTTTTTTTTTGTTTTATTTAAATATGAGGGTATATTGGTCATTTTACATTAAAAATAGTGAAAATGACGTTTTTCCACAATGAAACGTTGAAATAAGGACGAAAATGTAAAAAGAAATGAAACGTAAGGACGTTTTACGCAATAAGTGTCAAACGTAGGGACATTTTGTGCTATTGAGCAAATATAAACATGTTTGAAACGTAGGGACGTTTTCCGCATTAAGTGTCAAACGTAGGGACGTTTTGTGCTTAAACCTTTTAATAAGACTTTTGGACTCACTTGCACTTTTTAAAAAGTTTGGGAGTATAATTACAATTTATTTTTTTATTTTTCATTTCATTTTCTTTGTTTTATTTAAATTTGAGGGTAAATTGGTCATTTTACACTGAAAAATAGTGAAAAGGACGTTTTCCACACTGAAACGTTGAAATAGGGGCAAAAATGCAAAAAAATGAAACGTTGGGATGTTTTGCACACTAACTGTCAAACGTAGGGACGTTTTGTGCTAATAAGCCATACTTTAAATATAGTTTGATATGTTTGATCTCTTACTCTCACTAGACAAGAAAAAAAAAAAAAAAAAATTCTCATGGTTGAAGTGGTAAAAGAACATTATTTCTCAAATTCAGAGAATCATAATTAAGATTTTTTTTGTCACATAAGCAGTGAAAAGTTTTTATTATGACAGAAAATAAGCTTCGTATAATTTGATTCGTTTAATATTACTTTAGAATACGTGGAAGATTTATTTATTTTAATAATTCTTCAATATATCCCTCCAAAGGATTAAATTTATATTTTACTATACACTTGTACAGTTTTATAAATCGATAGTGAAAAGTCTAAAATCTAAAATAATTATACACTTGTACATACAACTTGGACTTGACCTGGTCTAATGGTCCCGGATGTTGACCAAAAAATGTGTTGAAAAGAGTGAACCCATGCATAAATTTTGTTCGCTTGAACTCTTCTATATATTTCTGCTTATTTTTTATATTCTTCACATATCAAATCTTCAACCACTTGAATTACTCATCTACTTCCACTATTTCACAAGCATTTTGAATCTGTTGTGTCTGTCAGCTTCAATCAGAAATGGCTCATGCTGCAGTTGTTTCTCTTATGCAGACTCTTGATGAGCAAGTCAAACTGCATAGTGATCAACTTCGATTTCTTCTTAATAAGAAAGAAACCAAATCTTTCCGTGAAAATCTTGGTCTTTTGAGAGATTTTCTTGAAAATTCTTTACAAACAGACAATGAAGCAATCGAAAGTTTGGAACGACAAACCAGAATTGCAGCTTATGCAGCACAGCATATCATTGAATCCCATATCTCAAATTATTCAGAAGTATCTCAATGTTACAGGGAAAATTTGTCTTTAAAGCATCAACTCTTACACAAAATTATACAAGAAATTGATTCCATCACGAAAGAAGTGATGAACTTTAAGAAGACATCAGAACATCTGCAGTCTCGGGAATTTCTGCGAGCTCACCTCTCGGAACTTGCTTCCAAAGCCAAGACTGTTGTTCTAGGATCGAATGATGAGTTGACACAGATAAAGGATCGGATGACAAGTGACTCATCGAAGCTCAATATTGTCACAATTCACGGGATGGACGGTTGTGGTAAGACTACACTGGCTAAAAGTATTTTCAGTGATCCACTTACTGTATATCACTTTTCAATCCGTGCATGGATAACAGTATCTCAAGGATATAGCGAGCGAGAAATCTTGATTTGCCTCTTAGATGCAATAAAGCCACTTGATGATGGTATGCGTGAAGCTAGAGAAGAACAATTATCTGAGCATTTGTACAAAAGCTTAAAGGGTCGCAAGTATCTCATTGTAATGGATAATGTACGGGATACTAAGGTCTGGGATTTAGTATGGAGATTATTACCCAAAGATGATGAAGGAAGTCGAGTCCTATTAACTACTGCAAAGCCAAATGTAGTTAATTATGTCGGAGCTAACATCACTCTTCGAAAGTCTATTTTAAGTACTTGTGGCCGTACTATGGCCTTAGCTAATATAATGGCAATTGGGATCATTTTATTATAGATGCATTATTGTATCTATATGATTTCGTCTTTCGTTAGGAATAGTGCCGTTAAGGCTACATCTATTCCTTTATAATGAAATTTGTTCTTGAAATATAAATAAATAAGATATTTATTTGTTCTCCCCCGTTTTTTTTTAATTAGATTTCTTTGTTCGCTTTTTTATTGATAAATGTAAATCCCTAAAGGTAAGACCCACGTAGATCCCTCCTTGTCAATATACTTGTATAGGGACAATGTCAAATTTTACATTCGGCTTATATATATTAGAATATTCCAAGTTAAAAGACAAAAATTTAACATGATATGATATGAGGGTAATTTACAATTGAAAAGGGTGGAGCGGTTGGCGGTTGGTCGAATTGAACGATAATTAAGTTGGGAACAAATAATTCACATAATAAAGTTATTGCAATCATTTTCAAATTATGTTCTACATGTCTTTTGTCCCTAATTCATTTAATTCGACAAATACTTCAAATGTCTGAGACTGAGGTTTAGGTCAAGTGGTTTAAGGGATGATTGAAGATTTGAAAACGATAGGACTCGAATCAACTAATTATTATTCAAGTAATTATGCTTCTAAGAAATTTGTTAATTGTAATTATAATTAGGGAAATGCTAATAATAGTGCCATATTGAACCCATGACGGCTTTCTATTGGGAGGGTGCATACGCCATGTGTTCATTATAGATGCCTTTATGTTATCGAGTATGTACACGTAGCATAATCGTTATAATTATAAGGGTAAATGAATGTTTAATTAAAAATAACTATAAAATAATCATGATTATCAAATGCCTTAGGGTGTGGACCTAGTTGGTAGGCAGAATGTAGTGGATCGAGAATATTTATTTAAATAAGGGAAAAAAATGGATAAATCTCGATATACATAATTCATGTACACAATAGATTATATAAGCCCATGTGGAAGAAATCCGGCCGTAGATGTGAAATGTGAAAAAGTCAAAAATTGTAGACTATCGATGGATGTGCGCCACATGGCAATTATGTAATGTATTATGTAAATGGTTATGTACTTGTAGCATGGTCCAAAAAAAATTGAAAACAGCTTATTATAACCACAGAAATTGAAACTGGGAATTAAAAAAAAAAAGTAGCATGGAAAACCAAATGCCACCAAATTGGTGGGAATTGATTTTCTTCAAAATCATGAAATTGAAACCGTGTGATGCAAAAGATGGAAAATGAATTGCTAAGAAAATTTTCTCAATCAAAAATAACTTTTGGTTGAAAATAGAATTTCATTTCCAAGTTCCATGAAAAAATTGCCAAATCAAACAGGCGTTATGGTATTTTTAATCTTTACTCCAAACATCAAGAGGAAATAATTTCAAGATGTAGAAATCAAGCTAGAAAAAATAATCGGCGACGGAAAAAGCAGTTAAAAATGAAGTCAAAATTTGAAGCATAGTGGCAAGCAACTAATTAATTTAATCTGAAAATTTCAATTAGCAATTCCCCACTAGAAAATGGAGTTGGGTCAATTTTTTTAATTGAAAACTCAATGATTTTTCGAGTATTTATCGTGTCGATCGGAAAGCAATGCACTCTAATAGAGAGATCCGAACGTGATTAATGATCGAGTCATGAATTTTCCTATTAGACCTATTCAAGTAAAATATATAACACAATGTAATGTTATTTATTAATCAATGAATTAGGAGGCCAAGACACCTAGTTTCACGGGATGCCTTTCTTCTAAGCTCAGAAAGGGACACCGTGCGGCAGTAATTTGCTCCGCTAGACTACCTTCTACCTTTTCTTAATCATTTCGGGACGAAAGATAATTTGATTACAATTTGTAAAAAGCTTGAACCACGAAATTGAAATGCAATGAAAATAACTTGTTCATTGATTGCTTGAAAGCTAGAAATTACAATAGACGAAAACAGGAAATTACATTGGCTAGTGTAGGGGGCGAACACTAGAAAACTTGAAAATGTTTGAAAGATTAATACCCCCTATAATATATTTCGGAACAAAAATCCAACTGACCGGAGTAAACATCTTTATGCCGAAAATCATATTAAAATTTTCTAATTTATATCTATTTAAATAAATTATTTACAATGTGCCGTCGAAGTTGGGGCACACTACGATTGTTATAGGATCACGGAGCTTAAGCAAAGCTGCGGCCCATGACATTCTCCCTTATTTATTTTGACGATGTCCTCGGAGCCATTGAGTATTCTTCTTGTTGTTACATCCGTCCATTTGACCAAGTACTTTTCAAGATATTTCCTAGAAGCTCGAGTAGTTTGGTAGCCAAGAATCTTTTCAGCAACATTCTTTTCTGATATTTTCAACTTAAACACTGGCCACTTCAGATCTGCAGACTTTTTGTACTGTTTCTGATCGGTATCTGCAGTATGGGGGAGTAACGGTTGTTGGCCAGTTGTAATTTCTAAAGGACTCTTATTGGGCTAAGAGCTCTTTTGAGCGTGAAACACGTCCAAACCACATCCGAAAGTTTCATCCAAATTTCATGCGAAGCAGAGGTAAAGTGCCGAAAATAGTCTTCCAGCATAGAATTGAAGCGCTCCGTCCGTCCGTCTGATTGTGGGTGAAAACTAGAATTCATGCTCAAAGTTGAATCAAGAAGTTTGAACAACTCAGTCCAAAATATGCCAGTAAATCGAGAATCCCGATAATTGACAATAGGCATCCCCCAGTGTTTGACAATATGTTTGAAGAAGAGTTGAGCTATCTCTTTGGCAGATACATACTTGGGAGCTGTGGTGAAAGTTACATCTTTAGATAAACGGTCCATCCCGATGATGATAGTGCCAAAGTCTCCAACTCTTGGCAATCCACCAATGCAGTCCATCGATCCACTCTCGACTAATCTATTCGGGATGGAAAGGGGCTCTAGTAAGCCTATCTTTTTCTGATGATCTGCTACATCTTGTTGATGAACAAGATAAGTTTTCCCATAACTTGCAATGTCGTCCCGTCTTTGAGGCCAGTAGTATGCACGTTGTAGTAGTGCATAAGTGTACTCCATGATAGTCCCACTTCCAACACTTCTCCCACTTGTTTCCGAAGCTCATCAAGCTTTATCTGAGCCATACGATATGGTGCCTTGGTGGGAGGTTTGGCACTGGTACATGTTCAATATCACGATCAATTGCCCCCCTTGGTGGCAATTTCATTGGTAACTCATCCGACAAGCTGTCTTCAACTTCCTTTGGCCTTGTGATAGGCTTTGGAATAGAGCTAGTTATTTTTTCGATATCCTTTACTCGAAGAGTGCACAAGAATAAAGGTTCATTCCTCTTGAAACCCTTACTGAATTGCACGGCCGAGATGTCCTTCTTACCTTTTTTCCCTATTTGTGTGGAAATAATGAATGGTTTACTTTCCATCATTATTAAAGAGTCGGAATGCGACAACACTGCTATCCTTGTATCCTATAGAAATTCCAATTCCAAAATGAGCTTGAAATCATCCATTCAAACTGTCGACAAATTCGCCCTTCCTTCGAAGGGACCTATTCTGATTGACACAGATATTGCTACTTCTGCTATTGATTGAGCAGCGGAGTTGATAGCTTTAACTTTCCCCTTCACTTTTTCTAGAGCAAGTCCTAGCTGCTCTACTTCAGTACTTGTGAGATAGTTTTGGGTAGCACCGGTGTCTATCATAACCCTGATTGGCTTTCCATTGATCCTCACATCAATGTACATTAGGCCTTTCGCCCTACAAGTGCGAGCTTTCGATTCTTCCATCTTTGGCTCTTTCGAGGGAACAACTTCCCTTCTTGTAACTCGGTGCAATAGTGTATTGCACCGATGTGAGAATGGACCAACTACATTCTCATCCTTCTCGGAGTCGGTCTCGCCATAACGGCTAGCTTGGGAGGTACATTTCTTCTAACTAGTTCCGCCGCTTACCATTTCACAATATGCATTCACCATCTGTTTCTAAGAACACTCCGCCACCCGGTGAGGTCTTTCACATAAAAAACACTTTATTTTAGGAATGACATCAGATCTACCCTCCGTTGCTTTTCCTTGGTTCCAGTTCCCACTTTTACTACCATTAGAGTTTCCTTTGAAGTTACTCTGACAGTTGCCTTGATAGGGTCCTCCCCTATTCCGAGAGTAGCACTCTCCCAATTTGAGTTCGAGCTGGGTTTGTAAGGTCTATTTCCATCTTTGATAGACTAACTATTTCCCAAAGGTCGATTCTTTCTTGATTCCGGTTGATAGTCATTTAAGTGTTCAGCAGCTCCCATAGTCGAGCTCAAATCAGTGACCTTCTGTCTTTGAAGTTCTGTGCATGTCTACGGTTTCAACCCTTCCATAAAGGTGAATAACTTATCCTTTTCCAACATATCTCGAATATTCAGCATATGTCCTGAAAAATCTTTCACATACTCCATGATGGAGCCTGTATGTTTCAGTTCTTGTAATGCCTGACGTGCCTCATATTCCACATTTTTGGGGAAAAACTAAGATCTGATTGCTTCATTGAGCCGATCCCAAAAATCTACTTGGACCATGTTGGCCTGAATATCAGTATACTTCGTCCGCCACCATAGTTTTGCATCCCCACCTAGATACATGGTAGTAGTTGTAACCTTTCTCACTTCTTCTTTGATCGAAGCCGCAAGAAAATATTGTTTCACATCGAACAAGAAGTTCTCAACTTCTTTAGCTTCGCGTGTCCCTCCGTAGGTACACGGTTCTGAAATTCTGAGTTTGTGAACATACTCTTGTGTGGTGGCTTGCCTATTTCCAACCACACGTTGGAGAACTAGTAATTGAGTTCTCAACATTTCCATTCCATCCTACGAATCAGGCAGGATAGTAACAACTTTACTCAAAGCTGCGCAAGCCTTTCGGCTTTCATCCAGTTGGATGTGTAATTTCGAAATTTTCATCTCTGCCACCTCGACCTCCTACTCGAGGCCTTCCACGGCATAGCACAACCTAGTAGTTGTCTCATCAAGTGCATCCATGTAGTCCTCTTTTGAACATTTACCACATCTGTGGTGTTCAAGGAATTCAGATCCATAGCTTTCTTGTCGAGGGTCTTGAGCCGTATCTCTGATACTAGCTTTTACGGGATTCCTTTCTTCTTAGTTCAGAAAGGGACACCGTGCAGTAGTAGTCTGCTCCGCTAGACTACTTTCCACATTTTCTCGATCGTTTCGGGACAAAAGACAATTTGATTACAATTTGTAGAAAGGTTGAAACATGAAATTGAAATGAAATAAAAATAATTTGTTCATTGATTGCTTCGAAGCTAGAAATTATAATAGACGAAAGCATGAAATTACAATGGCTAATGCAAAGGGTGAACACTAGAAAGTTTGAAAATGTTTAAAAGACAAATACCCCATATAATAGACTTTGGAACAAAAACCTAACTGACAGGAGTAGAAGTCTTTATGTCGAAGAATAATACTAATTTTTTTTAATTTCTATCTATTTAAATAAATTATTTACAATGTGCGGTCGAAGTTGGGCAAACTACGGTTGCAATAGGATCACAGGGCTTAAGCAAAGTCGCGGCCCGTGACACCTAGTCCGGTAGCTATTATCATAAATATTGAATGCAAAATTGTAATTTTTGAGAACATGATACGCGAGTCACAATTGTCGTTTGTTATCAATTAAACATGAAAATCAATTAGAATGTAGAAGACTTGATATACAAACAAAATTATTGCTCTAATTGAGAATTTTTCTAGAATAAAGGCTGGTAGCAATCCAGAGTTGAGGCTTAATTACAGAGCTCATGTTGACACACCTAATAAAATTAGTTAAGTTGAAACTAACACACTCCTTCATATACAGGCCGATCATCGGTCTAGACTTGCAGTAATCTCAGAAGGAAAAACTCTTGTGCTCCAAAAATTTCTTCTCTCAGTTGCTTGAGTTGCTGTTTTGTGATGTTTTCATTTGTGTCAATGACAAACTTTGTGATGAAATTGAGCAAAATAAACCAGAAAAATGTATATTTACTTTACGATGTCTAGTGGCAGCCACCTCGATTGTTATGGATTAAGCGTTAGTACTAGTTACGAGAGCAATACTAAGCGAAATGAAATTAGAAAAATCACAGTGCAAGCTAACATGTGTGTACTGGTTTAACCTAAATGTGAGAGTTACGTCTACTTACCATTGTATACAAATTTGGTACAAAATAACCAGACAGTGTTTTTAACCCGTTATTCGTGACGTTGTTAAAGATTTAGTGATCAGTCTGCAGGAAGCCATACCTTGTTACTTCGAGATTTTATAATTTCACCCAACAACTTGTCTCCTGCTATGGATCTCACTTGCTGAATCAGTTTACACCTTGTTATTTTCTTCTCCTGGACATGAAAGATTGACAAATAAGAAATACAAACAACAGCATAAACATGTGTAGCATTAATAGTGGTGACATGCAATGACTTTGAATTTTCTTTTCCCAGCTAAAATCAAGTCCATTTCTTTCTTGGACACTTCCAAATCTTCTTGCAACATTAATCTCCTCAAAAACGTTAAACAATACAAAGAAAAAAAAAAAAAAAGAGGAGGCTAGGGTATCATTGATAATGTATAATGTAATTGAGTACAAAATATAACTTTAACCTAAATATAAAGAGACTATATATAGGCTAAACAGGAAAAATTAAAAAGGACTATTCTATCCTTAATAAATAATAAAGCAAAATAATATTTCTTAACATCTCCCCTCAACTCACGATGTGGCAGCAACAAGTATCAAGGGTTTGCCAACTAGAAAATGAAAACAAGAAATAGAATGCGATTTGATAAAAAAATCTGCAAGCTGCAAAGAAGAAGAAACAAATAGCAAAGTAATTGTGCCATGCTTGAGATGATGACGAGTAATGCGACAATCGATCTCAATGTGCTTAGTTCGTTTATAAAAAATCGAGTTGTGATCAATCTGAATAGAACTCTGATTGTCGCAATACATAGGAGTGAGATGAGAAAGAAAAACTCCCATATCTATAAGTAACCAACGTAACCAAACAATCTCTTTGGTAGTAGATGTCATAGCACGATATTCTGCTTCAGTTGAAGATTGAGAAACAATAGAGTGTTTCTTACTCTTCCAACAAATAAGAAAATCACCCAAAAAGATACAGAAACCAGTAATAGACTTACGATTTGTGGGATCAATGCCATGATCAGCATCAGAGTATACACGCTGCTCCAAGGAGGAGGTGAATGGAAGTAAAAAAATCTGAAAGAATGTACCTCGAAGATACCGTAAAATACGAAGAACAGCCACCCAATGAACTGTAGTAGGAGAAGCAACAAACAGACTAACAACATGAAAATCATATGCAATATCTAGATGATTAATCGTGAGATATACCAAGCTCCCAACAATAGTACGATATAAAGTAGGATATGACAAAGGTAAACCATCAGAAGAAGAATACTTTGCGTTAACCTCAATGGGAGTATCAACAGTCTTATTATCAGTAAGTCTGGCCCGCTCAAGAATATTTGCAACATATTTTGACCGAGAAAGAAGATAACCTCTTGGTGAGCAGGCTACCTCAATACCCAAGAAATATCGTAGAGAACCCAAATTCTTCATTTCAAACTGTCTAGCTAACATAATCATGTCATCAACATATAAAGATAGAATGATACGACCTGCATCGGTTCACTTAACGAAAAGAGCATAATTATGACTACTAGAATCAAATCCAATAGAAGAGATCACAACAGAAAATTTCTCAAACCAAGCACGAGGTGCTTGTTTGAGACCATATAATGCTTTCTTGAGCTTGCAAACATACGCATAATCATGTGAAACACCAGGAGTGGGCGACATATAAATTTTTTCTTGAAGATCACCATTCAAGAATGTATTTTTAATATCGAGTTGAGAGATACGCCACTGACAAACGAAGTTACTGCAATAAGAGTACGAATAGTAGTCATTTTTTCAACAGGAGCAAATGTCTTCTCATAATTCATACCATACTGTTGAGAGTACCCTTTTACAATCAACCTAGCTTTGTATCTCTCAATTGATCCATCATAATTAGTCTTGATCTTATATACCCAATGACAACCCACAACACTCTTACCACGAGGCAGAAAAACCAAATCCTAAGTACTAATCTTATGCAAAGCAGAAAGTTCCTCATCCACAGCTTGCTACCAAATAGGGTCAAGAATTGCCTCTTTATAGGAAGATGGCTCAGAAAGATAATGAATAGAAGCTAAAAATGAAGTAAAAGATGATGAATAACAAGAATAAGCAAAATTTGGTAACTTTGTAGATTTACGAATGTGTATGGATTGACGTAGATGTAGATCCATAATCTCAGACGGAGCTTGAGGGACCATAGGAGAATAGGGACCTTCAGGTATGCCGGAGAGTAAAGTGTCAGTACATGCAAAATGATCAGTACGAATTGGTTGTAAAGATAACGGGGTAACGACATGAGAATGGGTATTTGAAGTATTAGGAACCTGAGTTGAGAAACTATCAGAATCGTTAGAAAAATCTATACGAATAAGATCAGATCTAATTAAACTATGAGTAGTGGATGGAATAGAAAAGAAATGTATATACTCAAGAAAAACAATATGACGAGACATATAAAGTTTCTGAGTTATTGGATCAAAACAACGATACCCCATTTTACCTTCACCATAACCAAGAAAGGCACAAATAGCAGATCGAGATTACAACTTGCTGCTTTCTACATGAGGACAAAGGACGAAACAAGTACAACAAAAAACTCTAAATAAAGAATAATCAGGGGCATACCCATACAACTTTTCGCAAGAAGAAAAACCTGAAATATAAGAAGATGGAATTGTATTAATAAGACTTACAGCAGTAAGAACAGCTTCACCCTAAAACATACTAGGAACAGAAGAGACAACAAGAGAGAACGAGCTGTTTCAACAATGTGCCTATGTTTTCTTTCAGCAACACCATTTTGCTTAGGGGTATCAGTATACGACGTCTGGTGAATGGTTCCATCTAAGGCAAGTAGCTCACAAAATCTATTAGAAGTATATTCCCCACCCAAATCACACCTAAAACATTTGATAACAGCATAATGTTGAGTTTTGACAAGAGCACGATAGGATAAGTATATCTCAAAGAATTCAGAACGATGTTTCATTAAATAAACCCAACAATAACGAGTATGATCATCAATAAAAGAGACATAATATCGAGACCCTTTTTTTTGCAATAGGAGAAGGCCTCCATACATCAGAATGAATCAAATCAAAAGGAGAAGAAAAAACATAAATACTTCGATTAAAAGGTAAAGCTGAAAATTTTGCCAGTTTACATCCACTACAATTAGAAATATCACAAGGTTGCAAATTTTCTAACATTCCAGTGGAAGCCAAAAATCTCAAACGAGAAGACGAAACATGACCTAGACGAGAATGCCATAAATAAAAACTAGAAGAAGAAGGACTCAAACAAAAAGAAAACAAATCAACACTAGTAGTAGCAGCAACAACCAGCACTTTTAGCTCATCCAAAATATATAGTCCACCCTTCCTACGGCTTGTCCCAATCGACTTCTGAGATTGCAGATCCTGCACATAACAAGACGAAGGGGAAAATGTGACAAAATTACCAGAATCACATAAGTGATCAACAGAAGCAAGATTTAATGTGAGTTTCAGAATATGATAAACATTAGGGACAGACAAATGAAGTGTGACAACAGAACCAATACCTGCTAAAGGCATAAGAGTGCCATCAGAAGTCAGACATGGATAGAAGACGAAGGAGACACAAAAGTAAAAGATGAGGAATTTGGAGACATATGATGTGAAGCACTAGAATCCAAGACCCATACAGTATGTGACATACCTGAAGAACCATGAGGCAACTAACCTATAGAAAGAGAAGAAGCAGACATAGCTTGTGGCTGTAAAGAGAGAAACTTCTGAAATTGCTCAGCCAGAGTACTAGGATCGGTGAAGGGACCCGATGAAACTACTGCTGCGGTATTAGACTGTGTGGTTTATAGCCCTGAGGTGGTCTATGAGCATTCGATTGTGACTGATTGCCAGGCTTCCAAGCTTGAAATTGTTGCTACGATTGATTATGTTGTCTCAGCTTAGGACACGGGGCCTTCCAATAACCATTCTGCATACAGAAACTACACTCGCTGGGGGTAGCCCTTGCGTGAAATTTATTCTGATTATTAGAGAATGACTTAGAAGGCACTACTAGCACAAAAGGATTAGAAGTAGAAAGGATTCCCTTTTAAGAATAAGACTTGAGACGTATTTCTTCAGCTAAGAACTCACTAACAACTGAGTAAACTGAAGAAAGTGGAGAACGATGCAAAATTGAACCTTTAAGTCCTTCAAAATCACTGCGAAGTGGAGTTAAAAACTGTACCAACCGTTGCTGTTCTCTATGGGCAATATAGGCACCATGCCTTGAATTCGTTCGATTCTATAAGAGTCAATTGATCCCAAAGATCTGTGATAGTAGAATAAAACTCCTGAATACTCATATTCTTCCGCTGAAGAGCTCGTATGTTATTCTCCAACTGATATTGTTTTGCAAAATTTGATTGAGTGAATAACCTTTGTTGATGATCACAAACCTCATTTGCTATCTCATACTTCGCCAACTCTCTACCTATGGAATGTTCAACATAATTGTTAATCCAAGTAATAATTTTTGCATTATTTGTTTCTCAAGCATCTATCAAAGCAACATAACCCTCATCGAAATTTTCAGGTTTCACAGAAGTTTCACTAATGTATCCCCATATCTTTTTACCCTTAAGAAAATCTCTTATCACGTAACTCCAATACGATTAATTCTTTCCATCCAACTTCACACTCACAGACTGAAGCGAATCGTCTCTTTTAGTAGCCATAATAAAAAAAAAAAATACGGAAAAACATATCCCAAAAAAAAAGGAAAAAAACACCAAATTGCATAAATTGAAAGAAAACCTTCTCGAAATAGTCGCTTTTCTTAAAAAAAAAAAAAAATTGGGGCGGACCCCGGTAGGGGCGCGCTGCCCCCTGTAACCCCCCATCAACTCACAGCATAATTGGATTTGCGGAAGCTGTGTTTGATATTAAACATTGTCCTATGAAATTTTTTTCTGATACCATGTTAAACAATACAAAGAAAACAAAGAAGAAGAAGAGGCTAGGGCTTCATTGATAGTGCATAATGAAAATTGAGTACAAAAGATAACTTTAATCTAAATATAAAGAGACTATATATGGGCTAAACAAGGAAGATTAAAAAAAGACTATTCTGCCATTAATAAATAATAAAACAAAATAATATTTCTTAATAAATCCCACCCCACAAATCTCTCTTTATGAATATGTGTGGATGTACAAATGTATTTTATTTGTTTGGATTGTTATGTTGAATTATTGACCTTTGATTTCACCAAACCGGGCTCAGTTAACCACCAAAATACACCACAATCGACCAAAACGATCCCAAACCGAACACTTCCCAAACCAAACTTGGTTGCTCCAGATTCAGCCCACAAAGGACTTGATGATAAAGGGTTATAGCCACAAGAAGAGCCACTAAGGCTAGGTAGAGAAGAAGAACAAAGATTTCTCAAGCACAAAGCAAGACAATGCACTAAGCAAGGAAGAAAACCGGTTTGTGTCTAATTCTCAAGGCAAAGGACGGCTTCAACACTTTTATCACACCACTAATGGTCATTAACAACTCACTTAAATAGGTTTAAGAGTAGGTTTAGGGTTTAGGCTTTTAGGTCAAACAAACAGGGCCCAATAACAGATAGATTAAGTGGGCTAACCCTGAAAGTCATCCAAAACGTTCGGGTCGGGCCATGAGCAACACTAATACAATTAGGCTACTTCGAATGGTCCAAGTGGGTTACGTGATTCGATTGGTTCGATTGTGGTGTCACATATCATTTCAATCATCGACCGAGACCTATGAAATATTATCCAACTAAAAATACCGATTTAACATCATAGCCCGGATTTATTGGGTATCAAAAAACCCAACAAATCTCCACCTTAATCCCAATAAATCTGCAAGTAGACAAAACACCCAGTTTACACTTGCACAATCAAGGTAACCAATAAAATTGGCATCACAGACCTTACCTCGTGTCTCCACCTGAAACACATACCATACCTGTTCCATATACTCACCAGGGCTAAGGTCAAGAACACCCAAGTAGAAACAGATAAGCACATCAATCAATCAAGAGCAAATAAAACATGCGATGGAGATATCATATAGGATAACACAGAGATCTTATCACACACGTTCACACAGAACAACAGATTAACAAGTTAATCAACTACTAACACATACGCAACAAATGCATAAATGACCTCACAAAGATCTCACCACACTTATCCTATCCCATTCTGTGTTGCTCACTCACCTCGAGAACACATATCTCACCTCATCGTCCACCATGCTCACTAGACTAATCACTCAAACAAACATGTCTAACGGTAAGTCTCTATAGATCCTAAGTTCAAGGGATAATCCTCTATCACCACATCACCTCTCCAACCTAAGTGGATAATGGGTCTCCACCTAATAGAAGTGATAGAAGTGCCTCACTAGCACTCCACCTGATCAGGGTCTCTTACAGATAAAAGATTCCAACATTTGATCACCTCTCCACCGTGATCCAAAAGTCACACACCACATCCCACGGTACAACCAATGTACCCCTAGGCATCTATACTCCACCTTACCAGAAAGACACACAACACACTGCAAATGGATCACAAAAAACCACAATTCATGCAAACAATTACACACAGTAATAAGATCACTTAAAACATGTCAATGCACATATCAAACATTTTGAAAAATGTAACATATAACCACGCAACAGAATTAAGTAATCACACACATGCAGAAAAGGATTACACACGGATGCACATGCAGTAACTAGAGTTACACTCAGTAAACCTCACTAGGGTCATCAACCGACCCTATAGCTAGATTCGCATCACCTCTCATCTTACCATTCTGCCTATCCTTCCTTTTGGGACAGTCCCTAATGAAGTGTCCAGACTTACCACAACTGTAACACCGTCTACCACCAGACTTGTCCCACTTCTTGCACTTCTTCTTACTATCATCATCACTCGAGTCGCTACTCGAATCACCACTGTTTTGATTTCTACCCAAACTCATTTGCTTAAATCTCATTCTACTCCTCATCATATGCAACTCACCGCTTTTCTTATCATGTTTTTCAGCTCTCATTTCCATCTGCTTACTTCTAAGGGAGTCAATGACAATTTCAGGCGTCAAGGTGTCTCTACCGTACTTAATAACATTTTTGACTTCACGATAAGTATCAGGTATAGCATTTAGCAAAATGATAGCTTTGTAAGTTTCAGACACTGGCTCACCACAGTTAACAATATCTTGAACAAGTTTGTTAAACACATCCAAACTGTCATCCAAATCTTTTGAAGGATCCATTTTGAAACTGAAAAACCTTTCAAGCAAGTACAGTTTATTAGGAGTAGATTTGAGCAAATATAGATCCTCTAACTTTTTCCAAAGTTCTTTTGTAGAATCAAGTTTTCCAACTTTTCTCAAAACAGTGTCAGACAGGTGTAAAATAATAGAGGTGTAAGCAAGCTCATCAGCCTCTTCTTTTTGTTCTTTTGAAAAATCAGCGGGAAAAGTGCCATCAATGGCCTTTGAAACCTTTTGTTGAACCAAAATACCTCTCATTTTTTGTTGCCAAATAGAAAAATCACATTTTCCATTAAAAATTCTCAAATCAAATTTGTGCGTTGTCATTTTCAAATAAGAAACACAAAGTCACAATTAAGCCACACAAAGCAGAACTAGGTATCCTAGGGAATAGTCAATGCAACCAAAGAGATATCAACAAAAACAGTTTCACACACAAAACGATAATATGCTGTAGTTAATCAAAAGAGCAAACTTCAATCACGTAACAGCTACGAACAATTAATTCCTAATTTCTAGCACAAGCAATGGTTACCCCTTCACGGTAACCCCAATCTTATTGTCACCCCACACGATGACGCGCTAGTGCTGAAATTTAACGGGATAAGCCAATTTACCAGAGCGGACTTATCTGAGTCCGTAAGTTTCGAGGAATACAATTTAACACTTTAGGGCCACCACTATTCGCCCTAAAGTTTGCAGCAACCGATGGAATGCAAAACGGAATTTCGAACGAGCAAGGGCAAAATCGTCCAACTTTCTCTGTGAAACCTGAAACACTAAACAAAAAATATCAGCACGTTCACAAAATCAAGTAGAACAAACTGTCTGAAGAGACCGTCGCCGGATTCTTCCCCACGCGCCCTCGCCGGAGTGCCCACGCGCCGGCGGCAGCGGCGGCCGTCACCCCCACGCGCCGGATGCCCAGAAGCTCCTCGACCTGCACGTTCCACCAGTGGTCTTGGATTTTCCAAAAGGTTACTAGTTTGGCCGGAAAATGGATTTTCAGGTCCGGTTTTGGGCAAAAAACGGGACAGAATTTTCTTCTGGTTTCTGCTCGATTTCAGCTCGATTTCTGGACTGATTTTGGCCGGAAAAATCACCACCTAAAGCTCTGATACCATATGTTGAATTATTGACCTTTGATTTCACCAAACCGGGCTCAGTTAACCACCAAAATACACCACAATCGACCAAAACGATCCCAAACCGAACACTTCCCAAACCAAACTTGGTTGCTCCAGATTCAGCCCACAAAGGACTTGATGATAAAGAGTTATAGCCACAAGAAGAGCCACTAGGGCTAGGTAGAGAAGAAGAACAAAGATTTCTCAAGCACAAAGCAAGACAATGCACTAAGCAAGGAAGAAAACCGGTTTGTGTCTAATTCTCAAGGCAAAGGACGGCTTCAACACTTTTATCACACACTAATGGTCATTAACAACTCACTTAAATAGGTTTAAGAGTAGGTTTAGGGTTTAGGCTTTTAGGTCAAACAAACAGGGCCCAATAACAGATAGATTAAGTGGGCTAACCCTGAAAGTCATCCAAAACGTTCGGGTCGGGCCATGAGCAACACTAATACAATTAGGCTACTTCGAATGGTCCAAGTGGGTTACGTGATTCGATTGGTTCGATTGTGGTGTCACATATCATTTCCATCATCGGCCGAGACCTATGAAATATTATCCAACTAAAAATACCGATTTAACATCATAGCCCGAATTTATTGGATATCAAAAAACCCAACAATACTCATGTTAAAGATTATTAATTTGTGCTGTGGATGTGATTTTAAAGTGTGTTTCTGTGTTGATATGGAACGGGGATTGATTTTTTTATTTTTGTTCTTTTAGCTAATGACAATAGAAAAATAGGGACTAGTACAATTATAAGCTTTTTGTTTTCTTTCTATTCTCCATGTAAGCAGAAACGGTAGGAACAGTGTTTGACTTTGGCTAAAATAAGCTAAGAGTTACTTTTTGTTTCTGGTTTGGATAAATTACTTTGTTCTAACTTTAAGTAAAGATATATTTTCAATTTACCTTTTATGTCGAAATTAGTAATTTCTTTACATATTTTATCAATTAAAAAATACTTACTTTAATACTTGTTAGATATTAAGCTAACAAGAGGAGAGGAAATCCAATATTCATTACATTCAAAAACATTACAAGACTCTACATATAACCAAAGCATAAAGCAAGGAGACATATCTAATCACACTTTTGTACCTACTACACCAATGTCATACTAGACAATACACAACTTGTAGTAGCTCACAACTAGCTTAACTTTACATCATATCATAGTGTAAGCTTTAACCAAAAATATGTAACCAAATGACAACCAAAATACATTTGTTTAAAGACAACAAAAGTGTCACATTACTCCATTATTTCAACACTCCTCCTTGACACTTTTGTTGGAAACACAAAGACAACTTCTTAGTGTTTCAAACCTTTCCTTTGGTAGTGCCTTAGTCAAAATGTCGGCATACTGATCAGCTGAACTGCAATGCATCAGCTTCACTTCAAGATGTTCTTGAGCTTCTCTAATTGCATGATACTTGATTTTGATGTGTTTTGTTCTACCATGGAACACATGATTCTTAACCATAGCCACAGCTGATTGATTGTCACAATATATCACGGTTGCTTCAGTTTGTCTGTAATTAAGATCCTCCATGACTTTCCTTAACCAGATAGCTTGATTTGTTGCTTCAGAGGCTGCAATATACTCTGCCTCAGCAGTTGATTGAGCAACTGTTTTTTGCTTCATTGAGTTCCAGCAGATAATACTCGAACCCAAGTAGAAAATATATCCTGAGGTGCTCTTCATATCATCCATCGAACCTGCCCAATCACTGTCCGTATATCCAGTTAAATCCAGGCTTTCTGATTTTTTGAACCAGATTCCCATCTCAGCATTTCCTTTGATATATCTAAGAGCTCTCTTTGCTGCTTGGAAATGCATTTCAGATGGTTCTTGTCTGAATCTGGAGAGCAGATTTGCAGCAAAGGTAATATCAGGTCTTGTAATGGTCAAGTACAAGAGGCTTCCTACCAAGCTTCTATATATTTTTTCATCAGTTTTCCTGCCTCCATCATCCTTAATTAGTTTCAGATTTTGCATCAAAGGAGTCCTTACTGGTTTGCAATTCTCCATGCTAAATTTCTTTAGCATTTCCTTGACATATCTCTTTTGACAGATAAAGATCCCTTCTTGTGACTGACTTATTTCCATGCTGAGGAAATAATGCATTTCTCCAAGATCAGTCATCTCAAATGCTTGCTTCATATCCTCTTTCACTTGTTCAATTTGCTCTTGACTGCTGCCGGTTATTAACAGGTCATCAACATACAGAGAAATGACAATCACTTCTTTCTCCAAATGCTTGATGTAAAGTGTTTGCTCATTTACACTTTTATTGAAACCGAGGCTACACAAGTGTTCATCAATTCTGCTATACCATGCCCTTGGAGCTTGCTTCAAACCATACAAAGCCTTTTTCAACAAATAGACTTTGTCCTCTGCTCCAGTCACTAGAAAACCTTCAGGTTGATCAATGAAGATTTCTTCGGTTAAGTAGCCATTTAGGAAAGCTGACTTAACATCCAGCTGGTGAATTTTCCAATTACCCTGAGCAGCTATAGCAAATAATAATCTGATAGTTTCATATCTTGCTACTGGTGCAAAAGTGTCTGTGAAATCAATCCCAAGTTGTTGAGCATATCCTTTCACAACCAGTCTGGCCTTCAGCTTGTTAATTGAACCATCCGGATTCAATTTGGTCTTGTACACCCACTTGACTCCAATCACATTCTTACTTTTTGGCCTGTCAACTAGCAACCAGGTTTCATTCTTCTCAATCATGTTTAACTCCTCCTTCATTGCAGACATCCAGTCTTTAGATTCTCAGCTTCTGCAAAGTTTGAGGGCTCAAGTTGAGCTGAATTGCACCTGGCATATACATCAGCTAGTGGTCTAGTCCTCAGTGCTTCATTTTCTGAATCTGAGTCACTTTCAGGTTCAGCTTCGCCTTCCATTTCATTCTCTTCATCATTACCAGCATCTTCATTTTGAGGAATCAGTCTTGGAGTTTCAGTTCTGATCTCAGATTTTGATTCCCAATTCCATGAGACTTTTTCATCAACCTTGATATCTCTGCTGGAGATTATCTTCTTGCTATGAGGATTGAACACCCTATAGCCTTTGGCATTACTGCAGTACCCAATTAGTACTCCAACCTCAGCTTTTTGGCTCAACTTATCCCTCTTCACATCTGGTATATGAGTATAGCAAATGCTCCCAAAAACCTTCAGATGGGAGACATCTGGTTTCAATCCATACCAGGCTTCATATGATGTCTTTTTAACCAATGATTTAGTAGGTAACCTATTGAGTAAATAGACTGAAGTATTTACAGCCTCAGCCCAAAATTCCTTAGGCACCTTCTTCTCTAACATCAGACACCTAGCCATCTCCATAACTGTCCTGTTCTTCCTTTCACAAACACCATTCTGCTGGGGAGAATATGGAATAGTTAACTGATGTTGTATTCCCATGTCAGCACAGAATTTGTCAAACTGACTACAGCAATATTCAGTTCCATTATCTGATCTAATGGCCTTTATTTTACAGTTGCTCTCATTTTCAACTAGGTTCTTAAACCTTTGGAAAACAGCAGCAACATCAGACTTCTGCCTCAAAAAGTATACCCAGCACATTCTGGTTAAATCATCAATAAACAGAACAAAATACTTGCTGCCATTCAAGGTAGGAATTCTCATTGGCCCACACACATCAGAATGTATAAGCTGCAATTTTTCTAAAGTCCTTCTAGACTGATTTACAGGGAATGGTAGCCTAGTTTGCTTTCCCAGTTGACAGATCTCACATACACAACCGTCATCTTTGCTGATTTCAGTCAAGTTTTCAACAAGCTTTAAGTCATGTAATTGTCTAAGTGATGTATAATTAGCATGCCCAAATCTTTTATGCCATAGTGAAGACTCAATGACAGTACTTGTAAGTGCCTGATCACCAACAGTTTTCCATTCTAAAGGGAAACTTCTATTCCTCATGCCAATAGTCACCACTTCTTGATTTTTTGAATCAAATATAGTGCAACTTTTGTCTTTAAATACCAAAGTATAATCTTTTTCAATCAGTTGACCAACACTTATCAAATTTTGATCAATATCAGGTACATATAACACATCAGAAATATACTTGGTACCTGTCACGGTTTGCACTGATATTTTACCAACTCCTTTCACTTCTACAAACTCTCCATTCCCAACTTTAACCCTTGATCTGTAGCTATCATCAAGCTTCACAAATATGCTGGAATTAGAGGTCATATGGTGAGTACATCCACTGTCCAGTAGCCACATCACCACACTGCTGCAGGCTCCTTCATCTACTGCTGTGAACAAGTGCTCCTCCTGCTGATGATTTTCTGCCAACTGAGCCTGTTGAGTTTCGTGCTTCTCTTTCTGATTCTTGCACACTTTTTGAACATGTCCAAATTGTTTACATGCTCTACATTGGACTCCTGGCCTGTACCAACACCATTTAGGAGAATGGCATGTTTTCTTGCAATGAAGACAGGGAGGATAGCCTTCATTTTTTCCTGAAGTCTTGCTGATTTCTCCCTTTCTCTTTTCAAATTGTTGCCTCTTCACACCAACACTTAGTTGAGCTTTATACTTTCCCTTGGCAAATAAAGCTCCTTCTACTTGTTCTTCTTGTCTAAATAACCTCCTTTGTTCTGTTGCTTGCAATGCATTTATGAGTTCAGATAAGGTAATGACAGACAAGTCTCTAGAATCTTCAAGTGAAGAGATTTTTGCCTCAAATTTTTCGGGTAAACTGATAAGTACTTTTTCAACCACACGCTTATCAGATAACTCATCCCCTAGCAACCTTATTTTGTTCACCACCTTCATCAATCTGTCAGAATAATCTTTGACAGATTCAGTCTCCTTCATTTTTAGTGACTCATACTCCCTCCTGAGATTGAGGACTTGCATTTGCCTCATCCTTGCATTTCCCCTAAATTCTTCAAGCAATCTATCCCAAGCCTCTTTTGTTGTTTCACAGGTAATGATCCTGGTGAAGATTGAATCAGAAACGGCAGATTGAATGCAGGATAAAGCCTTAAACTTTTTTGCAACCTCCTCACTATGCTGTTTCATTTGAGCTATAGTAGGATTTGCTCTGAGTGGCGGTGGTTCTTCTCCAGTTTCTATGATTTCCCACAGATCATAGGCTTTCAAATAAGCCTTCATTTTGGCAGCCCAAATATCGTAATTTTCTCCATTAAAGGCTGACGGAAGGGGTGCTGAAAAACCAGTTGAAGCCATCACTCACACTCACCGATTTTTCCCTCAATTTTCAGTGATTTCTACCCTTTTTAATCCTTTCAAAGACCGACTTTTTTTGAGCTCTGATACCACTGTTAGATATTAAGCTAACAAGAGGAGAGGAAATCCAATATTCATTACATTCAAAAACATTACAAGACTCTACATATAACCAAAGCATAAAGCAAGGAGACATATCTAATCACACTTTTGTACCTACTACACCAATGTCATACTAGACAATACACAACTTGTAGTAGCTCACAACTAGCTTAACTTTACATCATATCATAGTGTAAGCTTTAACCAAAAATATGTAACCAAATGACAACCAAAATACATTTGTTTAAAGACAACAAAAGTGTCACATTACTCCATTATTTCAACAATACTTAGTCTTTTACTTATAGATAATTTAATGCTCAGTTTTTTACTTATAGATAAGCTTACTTATAAGTGAAACTTTTTTATGTTTTGAATTATGAATTTTTTAAATAAAATTTAACACGTGAATTTCATGGATTTCTTCATGTGAGTTTGCTTTGAAAAGGAAGGATGGAACTACTGTTGCAAAGAGAATCCACTGTTCTGCACAGCAGCAGCCACCTCCGGCTTGGCCAGGGCGGGCTGTTGTCGAGCCAGGTCGTAAAAGACATCATTTATGATTCCTCGATTGAGTAAATGACAACTTTCTGTTCTATGGTGCAATTCTTTGGTTGCTTACCATCTAAGTCTGTGCTGTGCAGACGTTAGACATAGTTGCTGAAAATCCAGATAAATTTAAAGTCATTGCCACTTGCAGCTGGTTCAAATGTGACCCTTCTTGCCGATCAGGTGATTGATGATTAATTTATGATATATAATAGACCTAGGAAATACCAAGTGTTTGTAATTCAAGCAGTCCTTTCTTTCCCGTTGATTAGACCTCCTGCATTTATCAAGTGAGTTACCTAATGATGCAGGTAAAGAGATTTCATCCTCAATAGTTGCTGTTAGAAACGAGCCATTAGTTGATGAACTCAAAGAGGCTCTGGCAGACATGGAAGATAAGCCTGAAATTATTCCAAGAGAGCAGGGAACCATTGAGGTTATCTATCATATGTGTCTTTAAATTTTCATTAGTTGGTAAATGATAATCTAACTCATGCCTCATTGTTACTGATTCATATTTCAGGTTGCACGCCACCCCGATGCAGTCACTGTAGTAACAGCAATAGTTGGCTGCGCAGGTTTGAAGGTACCTGTGCATGTTCTTCCCTTTTTATGAAATTTATTTATTTCAACTTAAATGCTACACTACCATCTATTGTCGACTTCGAGAAACTTTTGCCTTTTCCTTTAATTTTGGAGAGGGTGAATTTGGATCAAATTTGCTACTTGTACATCCTTGATACACAACTTAGTACACAATCCTCTCACATATGTGTAAGGCCCACAATGGGACCCACACACATGTGAGAGGATTGTGTACCAAGTTGTGTATCAATGATGTAAGTGTAGCATTTCTCGAATTTGGATACTACAGTCGTATTTTGCTTGTCTTTTGGAAACTTCCACCATAGGAAAGAGGAATGATCTTTTCCTCGAACAAAATTCATAAATAAATCTAAAAGAAATCTGATAGCATGTTTATTTATTTTATTAGCCAACGGTGGCTACCATAGAAGCTGGAAAGGACGTTGCTTGGGCCAATAAAGAGACACTAATTGCTGGACTGCTGGAGCTTTCGCCTTAGTCGCAGACTCGCATGCTTGAGTTTTTGCCTTTTGGGCTGGGCCGCTGGACTGGAGGTATCACTATCAGGTATGTATTCATTTTTTTCTGTTTTTGTTAATTTGTTATTTGCTAATTGTTATTATTAATAATGAATTATGAATTTATGATAAATGATAATTTAAGTGATGGGTGCAGCCCCTGAACTGTATATTTCTGTTTTTGTATTCACTTTTTTTTTTTATTTGCTATTAATGAATTATGAATTTATGATAAATGAGAATTTAAGTGATGGGTGCAGTCCCTAAACTGTATATTTCTGTTTTTGTATTTTTTTTTTTCGATTTTTGTTAATTTGTTATTTTGCTATTAATGAATTTATGATAAATGAGAATTTAAGTAATGGGTGTAGCCCTTGGACTGTATATTTCTGTTTTTGTATTTTTTTTCCAGTTTTTGTTAATTTGTTATTTGCTATTAATGAATTATGAATTTGTGATAAATGAGAATTTAAGTGATGGGTGCAGTCTCTGGATTATATATTTTTGTTTTTGTATTTTTTTTTTCAATTTTTTTAGTGTATTTATATATGTATTGAATTATATTTTCGGCTATTACGATCGTTGATTGTCTACGGTCATCGGTCAACGGTCTCCGCCCGTGCTAGGTCCAATTCCTGGATTCACCCTTGCTTATCTTTGATCATTCTTATACTTCCTCCGTAATTGTGTTAAATCATAGTTAATGTTGTCAATTATAGGGATTGGCCTATAGATAAATTGAAAGAAATGAAAGTAGCTGATGCTTTGAAGCATCCCAACTGGAATATGGGAAAAAAGATAACGGTGGACTCGGCCACCCTCTTCAACAAGGTAAGTTCATTGTCTTTCATTCTCTATGACTTTTCTCCCACACCATGTGTTAGAATCTGGGTGTGACCTGAATTCTTTTGTTGGGGTATTTGAAGTATTGAAGAATTCTAATTGAAGTGCACGTCATGAATAATTCAAGTTTGGAATGTTATTGGAGTTATATGAAGATCAAATTTCAATGATAATTAGGAGTTTGATTTGGAGGACTTTTGGATAGTAAAAGACACTTTTTGAAACATTAACTCGAGGGACGGACGCCAAGGAAATGGCGCCACATTGAGATTTGGGACAGAACCCCGGGCGCCTAGGCGCCGGGGTCCGGAGCAAGTTTTCGGTCCGAATGAGTGTTTTTCGCGTTTTTTTCTTCTCATACTTCGTTTTGGACTCAGTTTTTTAGCAACCTACTTCATCAACAACTCTACCAAAGACTCTTGGACGTCCCCTACATGTTTTCTATAAATACTAGGTTCTTCTATACAATTTCATAGTGTGAGATTTATGATTACTAGCTTTTAGGATCATTGTAATATTTTTCTCTCTTCTCCATTATTTTTGATACAATAAAATCTTCTAATTCTTCTGCCATATTCTCGTCTTTTTTTATTCTTGATCCTATACTTTATTATTTTGCCATATAACTTCAACATCTCAATCCATTGATTAGTGTCACAACAAGTGGTATCAGAGCAATTCTGGTATTGGCTTGTTTTGTAACACATTGTTTGTTATTTAAAACTAAGCCTTTGTTTGACAGATTTATAGGTCATTTATATATTGTTTAAACTTAATTTTCGACCACACATTCCAATGGATTGTCTACTTATAAATTGAATCGTTTTTAAATTCTTCCCAAACAGAGGCTAAGTTAAGCACAACGACAAATTTGAGATATTTTATTCGATGCTTTGTACCAAGTCGGGGTAATTATTTCATTTTTCTTGACAGGGTCTCGAAATAATTGAAGCTCATTATCTTTTCGGAGCTGAATATGATGATATCGAGATTGTTATACATCCCCAGTCAATCATACATTCAATGATTGAGACACAGGTAAACTTTTTCCATTGTTTTTGCCAGTTTCTCAAGTCTTAGACTAAATGTAACTCGTGCATTGTACTAAGCTAATTTGATTTCTTTTTGTGCTCAATATTATGAACCTTACATCACATGTTTTTTCCATTTCTTAACTTTTGCAGGATTCGTCTGTATTGGCTCATTGGGGTGGCCTGAAATGCGTTTGCCTATTCTCTACACATTATCCTGGCCAGGCCGCATTTACTGTTCTGAGATCACTTGGCCTCGCCTTGATCTTTGCAAGTAAATAGCACGCCCTGTACATAAAGAATACAATATAAGTGGCTTTATTATCCAACTACATGTTGACAATCGACTTTCTACGCATTTTACTTAAATAGAATATAATTTTAAATATGATTTTCAGGCTTGGGTCTCTTACATTCAAGGCTCCTGACAATGTGAAATATCCATCTATGGATCTGGCCTACGCTGCTGGACGAGCCGGGGGGACCATGACGGGGGTTCTTACTGCGGCTAACGAAAAAGCTGTAGAACTGTTAATCAATGAAAGTTAAGTGTTTGCATCCTTCTCCTCGTTTTTAGATTCTTGATCTGCATTAGACATTTTTTTCCCAGTTAAGCATGAACTTTATAGCCCCAGTGAATGCATCATATGCTAACCTGTGACAAGCACCAATCGGAACTGGTATCGTCGCTTTCACTCGACGAAATTATACATTACGACTTGTGGGCTCGGGATTACGCCGCCAGTTTGCAACCCTCGGCTGGTTTGAGCCCGGCTCTTGTTTGAGTTGTTGAAGAGAAAAGCTTCGCAATATTGGCAGAGGAAATTGTGTGGCATAAAGCAATTGTAGCGTTGAAGAAAATGAAATATGAGAATTTCTAATGATTCTTCATCTGTAATTGTAAGTAACAAAACTGCATGCGTTTCCCGATCAAATGATAGTTTAAGTTTACACAAATGGATTTCGAGAAAATTTTATGTTGGGCCTCAAACTTCAGTCTCAAATGTTGGGCCTCAGTGCTCTCTCAGTTCGCTCTTGTGGAAGCCCAGATAAACTTAACCCAAACTGTGTACTTGAAGCATCAATAATAATGAAAAATATTCTCCAGACAGATTTGGCATTTTGACTTGATTGTGTTGATAAGAATCCTAATTGTTATACTTTGTGGATACGACAACATTCATAGTCATTCTGCCACATTCACGTAATCGAGGGTCACAGAATGAAGTCCTCCGTTTTTTACTAGGGCCTCAAAGGGTCGACATCGTCGTCTTTGCTCCCCAGGTCGAAAAGAAAGAGTTTGGGGCCGAGTTGAACGACATACATCTTGGTTGGTCCCACAAAATAGGGGTTGGAAAAAAAATCGAGAACCAACCAAATTAAACCCGTCGATTCGGTGTCACCTAAAATTTAAATGGTTTGGTTCCTAAAATCAAGAACTAATTCTGATACTTTATTTATTTATTTTTATATTTTTCTTAAATGTCAAGGCGATGAACATACATTAAGCCTTTGTTTTTAATAATGCTAATTGGATAGGTTAAGCGGCTAAAGGATAGGTATGGAGAGACGGAGTGATGTGACAGATAATAATTGAGTATTTTTATTTTTTTCAAACTATCAAATAATTTGTCGACACGTGTCCCCTCTATTTTTGAACTTGTCTTTGAACCTATTTGTGTAGCATGAATGTTTTTTTTTACGCCTCAAAAAGTTCAACTTAAAGCATACAACAAAACATGTTTTACACTTCAAAGACCTAAATTTGTGTTCGAACTTTCCAAATTTGGTCCTTTGCATTGAATATGCATTATGGCGATTTTCTTGGTTACCCTTAATTTACTTTTTCATTATTTGTCAACATGATTAAAATTTCATTAAATCAATAAATCCTTTCATGAAAAAGTAGTTATTTGAAACTACATCTGACAGAAGTATCATGGACAGATTGTTCTACAAAATGAAGTCTGCATTGTTTGTGTTATGCAGAGCCAGAAGCCAATTATTTATATACAAGAAAAAGAACAGAAAAGACATTTTGAAATTTTGGAGAAAACTCGAAAGGGGGAAAATATCAAAATCTTCGGACAAATAGATTATTACAAGTAGTCTTCCGTCAAAATCACTCTTAGTTTTATAATATAAACGAGTCGAGATTAAACGTAATCAAGTCTAACTTGAATCGAATTACTAAAAGAATCAAGAATAAAAGAATTACAACATTACAATGCTAGCTTAAGCTAATAATTTTTTATATGTAACAGGTAAGACATGCACTCTCCCATTTTTGAAAAGAAGGTGCCTGCAAGTGGGAAAGATGGATCACGATTATTGAACTTAAACTTTATTCCAAGTTGGCGATAATTTAAATATAGTTTGACATGGCTGATCTCAATAAAAACAGATAAAAAATTCTCATTATTAAAGCGGTAAAAGAACTTATTTATTACACTCTCAAACTCAGAGAACCATTTAGATTCTTTTGGTATACAAGCAGTGAATTTTTTTTATCATGCTCACCAGGGCACGAGATAAACTTCATATAGTTTGATTTCTTTAACATTACTTTAGAATACATGTAAGATTTATTTTTTTATATTAATTCTTCAATATATCCCTTCAAGGATTAAATTTATATTTTACTATATACTTGTACAGTTTTATAAAATTGATAGTGGCAAGTCTTAAATCTTAAATAATTATACACTTGTACTGTTGTACATACAATTTTGAATTGACCTGTTCTAATGGTCCAGAAATATCTAGAAGAGTTGAAGAGAATAAATTTTGAATTGACCTGTTCGGTCCGGACCATTAGAACAGGTAAATTCAAAATTTATCCTCTTCAACTCTTCTATATATTTCTGCTTATTCTTCTATTCTTCACATATCAAATCTTCAACTACTTGAATTACTCATCCACTTCCACTAATTCACAAGCATTTTGAATCTGTTGTCTCTGTCAACCTCAATCAGATGGATCATGATGTAGTCTTTTCTCTTATGGCGCAGCAGGCTCTTGATGAGCAAGCCAGACTGCAGTCTGGGGAATTTCTGCGAGATCACCTCTCGAAACTTGCTTCCGAAGCCAAGACTGACGTTCTAGGATCGAATGATGAGTTGACACAGATAAAGGATCGGATGACAAGCAACTCATTGAAGCTCAATAGTGTCACAATTCACGGGATGTATGGTTGTGGTAAGACTACATTGGCTAAAAATGTTTTCAATGATCCACTTATTAGATATCACTTTCCAATCCGTGTATGGATAACAGTATCTCAAGGATATAGTGATCGAGAAATCTTGATTCGCCTCTTAGATGCAATAAAACCACTTGATGATGGTATGCGTGAAGTTGGAGAAGAACAATTATCCGAGCATTTGTACAAAAGCTTAAAGGGTCGTAAGTACCTCATTGTAATGGATAATGTACGGGATACTAAGGTTTGGGATTTAGTATGGAGGTTAATACCCAAAGATGATGAAGGAAGTCGAGTCCTATTAACTACTCCAAAGACAAAGGTAGTTGATCATGTCAGAGCCAACTTCACTCTTCGAAAGTCTATTTTTTAACTACTTATGGTCGTCCTATGACCTTAGCTGCAATTGGGATCATTTTATTATAGCATTATTGTATCTATGTGATTTCGTCTTTCGTTAGGAATAGTGCCGTTATGGCTACATCTATTCCTATATAATGAAATATGTTCTTGAAATATAAATAAATATGATTTATTTAATTGTTATCCACCGTTTGTTTTTTATTTTTAGTTTTAGGTTTCTTTGCTGGCTTTTTATTGTTTTTTTATAGATAAAAATGTAAATCCCTAAATGTTTAATATGCACAAGTTGGGTTATAAGTAAATTTGGGAACAAAACTTATGGGTGTGTCCCATTTTGACTTGCGGGTTTTTTTTAATCTTTATTCCAAACCTCAAGAGGAGGAAATAATTTCAAGATGTAAAAATCAAGCTAGAAAAAATAATTAGCAGGAAAAAGCAGTTAAAAATAAAGTCAAAATTTGAAGCATAGAGTGGCAAGCTACTATTCAATGCAATATAATCTGAAAATCTCGATTAGCAATGCCATAGACCAGGAAAATGGAGTTGGGTCAAAGTTTTTTTTAAGAAAACCCAGTGGTTTTTTTTTTTTTTTTTTACCGTGTCTATCAGACTATCACGAACCAGTCTAATGGAGAGTTCGAAACTTGATTAATGATCTAGTCATGGATTTTCCTATTAATCGTGGGAGGAACGTGCGTTGCACGTTAATTACTTACTGTTAAAAATAACTACATGTAAATTTTAGAAAAATTCATTTGTAAACGACGGTATTGCACGAAAATGCCTAAAGCACTAAGAACAAAAAATTCACATTTCAATTTATTATAAAACGTTAGGAATTCCAAAAAATGAACTGTAGTAAAAAAAAAAAAAAAATTTCTCCATGAGTGCACGGAGATTCGTGCGAACTCACGGAGAATTTTTTCTTCATTTTTTAGTTATTGACATTTTAAAGCTATCAAACCCAAACAAATTATATTATATTTGATTTAAAACAAGAAAAAAAAAATCAACATTTGCATAAAAGGAAAAAGCCATTTGCAACCCTGATGGTGTCCTTTGTCGTAGAAGGCAATTTTGTAATCCTACATCAGGTTCTCAACTTATTTCTCTATCTATTTCTTTTCCCATTCTTGATTTAGGGTTGAAATTTGATGCTTTGTTGTGAGTTTTTCCTTTTTATTATTTTTTCCAGATGAGCTTGAATCAAACAAGAAGTCGTCTACACCGACTCCTCATCATCATATTCCAAGTAAATTTTTTCTTTTGGTCTCCTAATATTCTATAATTGATTAATTTCTCTGCAAATAATCCATGTTTCAAATTGAAAGAAACAATCTAGAATTCAAAAAAATGGTTGGTTATGTTGGGGTATTTTATTGGAGTAATCAATGGAAGAGAATGGATAGTGAAGACATTGAAATGGAAGTCATAGATTAATGGTGGATTGATGAATGATGGGGTATGGATGAAGTTAATCGCGTGTGAAAAAGAAAGATGTGATGGGTTGCGTAAAGAGGAGGAGGAGATGCTTGAGGGGAAAAAAAAATTTGAATTACGATGATGGGAAATCGCGACATATGGCGCACAAAGTTTTGCCCTCTTTTATAATGTAGTGAAAAGGCTAGGCATAGCCAAGTAAAATACATAACACACACAGTAATGTTATTTTTCGTTAGTTGGTTACTCAATGAATTAGGAGATCACAACACCTAGACTGGCAGCTATTATCACAAATATTGAATACAAAATTTCTATCATATATGTCATTAAATTTTCATTAGTTGGGAAATGATAATCTAACTCATATCTCATTGTTACTTGTTAAGGGATACAATTCTACATGGGATAAAAATGAAAACATAGACCAATTTATAAGAGTTTGAGTTACTCCTATTAATGAGGTTGACCTTTTAAGATGGAACCTCAAATCTTAACATGGTATCAGAGCCCATTAAGTTAAGTTCTAATGAGCAATTTGATCCAATTAAAACTCAAAAAAATTGAGCATATGGATTTCAAGATTGATCTGCTCAAACGAGCCACCATCTTGTGGGGGCATGTTAAGGGATACAATCCCACATCGAATAAAGATGAAAACATAGACCAATTTATAAGAGTTTGAACTACTTCTTTTAATGAGCTTGACCTTTTAACATGAAACCTCAAATCTTAACATTACTGATTCATATTTCAGGTTGCACGCCACCCCGATGTAGTGACTGTAGTAACAGCAATAATTCGCTGCGCAGGTATGAAGGTATCTGGGCATGTTCTTCCCTTTTTATGAAATTTATTCGTGTCCACTTATCTAGAATAAGCCAACTGTATGTGGCACGGTCACTGTAACTTTGACAGACGGCTGATTTTCTTATTCAAATTCCATCCTATTAGAAAGTTTAACAAAACAGATAAGGCTCAAACTTATTGTGTAGCAACATGGATTCAATACCTTTTTGATACTTCTCTTTTACTTCCTTGTTCTAATATATATAGACAATCACGTCTTAAATTGTTATGAAGCCCTTTAAATCATTTCAACTTAAATGCTACACTACCATCGATTGTTGACTTCAAGAAACTTTTGCCTTTTCCTTTCATTTTGGAGGGGGTGAATTTGGATACTGCAGTTGTATTTTGCTCGTCTTCTGGAAACTTCCACCATAGGAAAGAGGGAAAGAGGAATGATCTCTTCCACAAACAAAATTCATAAAGAAATCTAATAGCATGTGTATTTATTCTATTAACCTACGGTGGCCGCCATACAAGCATTTTGAATCTGTTGTGTCTGTCAGCTTCAATCAGAAATGGCTCATGCTGCAGTTGTTTCTCTTATGCAGACTCTTGATGAGCAAGTCAAACTGCATAGTCATCAACTTCGATTTCTTCTTAGTAAGAAAGAAACCAAATCTTTCCGTGAAAATCTTGGTTTCTTGAGAGATTTTCTTGAACATTCTTTAGAAACGGGCAATGAAGCAATCGAAAGTTTGGAAGGACAAACCAGAAATGCAGCTTATGCAGCACAGCATATCATTGAATCCCACATCTCAAATTATTCAGAATTATCTCAATGTAACAGGGAAAATTTGTCTTTAAAGCATCAACTCTTACACAAAATTATACAAGAAACTGATTCCATCATGAAAGAAGTGATCAACATTAAGAAGATATCAGAACATCTGCAGTCTCGGGAATTTCTGCGAGCTCACCTCTCGGAACTTGCTTCCAAAGCCAAGACTGTTGTTCTAGGATCGAATGATGAGTTGACACAGATAAAGGATCGGATGACAAGTGACTCATCGAAGCTCAATATTGTCACAATTCACGGGATGGACGGTTGTGGTAAGACTACTCTGGCTAAAAATGTTTTCAATGATCCACTTACTGTATATCACTTTCCAATCCGTGCATGGATAACAGTATCTCAAGGATATAGCGAGCGAGAAATCTTGATTTGCCTCTTAGATGCAATAAAGCCACTTGATGATGGTATGCGTGAAGCTAGAGAAGAACAATTATCTGAGCATTTGTACAAAAGCTTAAAGGGTCGCAAGTACCTCATTGTAATGGATAATGTACGAGATACTAAGGTCTGGGATTTAATATGGAGATTATTACCCAAAGATGATGAAGGAAGTCGAGTCCTATTAACTACTGCAAAGCCAAATGTAGTTAATTATGTCAGAGCCAACATCACTATTCGAAAGTCTATTTTAAGTACTTGTGGCCGTACTATGGCCTTAGCTAATATAATGGTAATTGGGATCATTTTATTATAGTTGCATTATTGGGAAATTATTGAAAATACCCCAAATTCAACACTACCCTTTCCAAAATACCCTTTGACTATTCAAAGGTAGCAAACTACCAAAAATACCCCTAAATATAAGATTTATAACCAAAGTAATCATAATATAAAGAAAGTAACAATTTAGTCCTAAAAGATTTATTTTAATCTTAAAACAATTATTTCTTTTCAAAAAACTAACCAAAACTATGATTAATAATAAGGTAAAAAGGCCTAGATCTAAAAGAGGTCCATATAAAATTAAAACGATTGTAAAAAATAAAAAAGAAATTGAATTTGAAAATGAAATCGACAAAATAGGATATCAAGAACAATTATATGCTGCTCAAGAAATATTAAAATGTTTTAAAGAAAATTTAATAGAAAATTTTGCCAGAGGAATTGTTAGATCAATAATTATAAAAGATATACAAGATATAATAGATAAATTAGAAAAAAGGAAAAAGAATATTTCAAAGTATAACATACCTCTTGAATCAAATATAGATATAATAACAGATCTTGATATTATAAATCCTCAAACATTATTAGACTTTGAAGATTTAATTAAAACCCTATAAATGAGGAAACCATATTACAAATAGATTACCACAAGAATATAAGAAATTAAGATTAAACTTAACTTTGAGATTTTATATATCTATAACTAATAATAGATTAGAATTTGATAAATTAAAAGAATACATAGAATATACGACCATTTAAAGATTAATTAGATTTTAGATTTTAAGTTTTATTTGATTTTTGTTCGCTCTAAGTAGCACCCCCAGTAGATGGTATCAGAGCCATAGAGATCATGGACATTACAATTACAAAAACAGATTGGTATTACAAAATAGAAGAAAGTAAAGGAAATAATATATATTTAGAACATATTCCTAAGAAAATAAAAATAATAACGTTAATAATAATTAAAGAATTACCCCAAGAGATAAAAGAACAAATTATAGATAACCTTATAATAGGAACATTGAAAGATGAATATATATATGAAAAAATTATAATTGAACTAGAAAAAGAAGAAATGATGTTATATTGCAAAGATTATGAGTAATAAAATTATAAAAATAGAAAATTATTACACATTAGAAACAGAAAAAGGAAGTTATATATTTTTAGAACCTATACCCAATAAGTTAAAAATAATAACATTAAGAATAATTAGAGAACTACCTATGGAAATTAAAGCACAAATATTACATAAACTAATTATAGAAACAATAAAAGAAAGATTTATATATGAGAAAATAATAGAAACTTTTGAGAAAGAAGAAATCAATTTATATTATAAAGAAAAATATGAATCAGATGATTTGTAAAAACTATTAATGGAATTAATGGAAGTAAAAGAAATTCTAGATAAAAAACTAGTAAGAATAAGAGAAATAAATCTACAAATACAAGATGAACTTTTAAAACCTGGAGATATAACAAACTCACAACAAAAACAAATATTAAAATTAAAACAAGAAAGGTATAGAATAAGAGCAAGTTATTACGAAAAAATGAAAGAATTAACAAATAATAATTATGTAAAACAAAGATGTGATAAAGTAATAAAAGATTGTAAAGATACTGAATGTAGAACATATTACTTATGTCAATCAAAGAAAAGATAGATGTCAATTGTTGAGTATATAGAGGAATTAAAAACACTAATAAAAATATTAATAGATGATGTTCAAAACATAAATAATGAAATAAAAGAAGTAAGAAATGATATTAATATCCTAAAAATTGAAGTAAGAAAAATAAAAGAAAATAATAAAGGAAAAGAAAAAACAATAGACAAAAAACTATTAGAAAAAGAAATGTCTAGAATAGGGAAAAAATATATTGAACAAGAAAATATAAGAATAGAAGCAGGAAGTATGGATGATGAATTTAGGAAAAAGATTTTACCAAAAATAATAGAAGAAGAAGAAAAAATGGAAAGATCTAAAGAAAAAACAATAGGAAAATTAGAAATTAAAGAAAAGCAAGATGATATAGAAGATAAAGATGAATGAAGAATTAGACTTACTTATAGAAAATTTTGATCAATTAAGTTTAGAAAATTTAAATGAATACCAAGTCCTAATGAACACTGGAGGAGGACCAAATAAAGCAGAATCCTCTAATAAACAAGAAATATTGGATCCAGATGAAAGTTATGCACCTATATACATTAAACCATATAGACAATACTATGAAACAATAAGAGATAGACAACCACCAAAAGGAAACAAATACAGAAATAGATTTGAACTAAATGATAATTATGATAAACCTGTTAATCATGGAGGAGCAAAATTAGACTTAGATTGTAAAATAGATATTAAAAAAGCCTTAGAAATTTGGGCAAACTCAATGATATTATTCTTTTTATATAACAAAGATGATACATGGGAAAGTACTGAAAGAAGAATAGACTTTTTAGTAGCATCCTTTGAAGGAAATGTTAGAAATTGGTGGGATGGAATAAATAATGATACAAAAACACTAATAAAAAGAAATATACAAACAGAAATAATAAAATCAGATAAAGAAGGTATAGAAAGATTAGTAAACTATATTTCAGATGAATTCTTAGGAGAAGATTGGATAAGAAATTTTGATGGAGAAGCAATAAAAGAAAAAGAAAATGCTAGGATAAAATTAATAAACCTAACAATATGTAATATGTGTAAAATCAAAGAATACACATGTGAATTTAAGGAATATTATTATACCCAATTTTATAGTAATGAAAATCAAGATGTATATAAAGATATGTACTATAATAAGTTACCAGGAACATGGGGAATATATTTTAAAATAGAATTTGAAAAATACATTAAAGAAAATCCTGAAGCACCCAGATCTTTAGGATCAAGAATAAAATTTTTATTTGAAAGACTTGCATATATATGTCAACAAAGACAATAAATGAAAAAATCAGGAAGATTAACTAAGATATGTTGTGAAGATATGGAAAAACCTACACAATGGGGATGTAATCCTGAAAGGAAAAATACTAAAAGAAAATTCAAAAATAAAAAATTTAAAAAATTTAGAAATTTTAAGAAAAAATATATAAAGCCTAGAAGAAGATATTATAAAAGGAAATATAATCCAAAAAAGCAACAAAGAAATAGACCTTATAAGAAAGATAAAAGTCAATGTAAATGTTGGAATTGTGGAGAAATAGGACATATAAGCCCTGATTGTAAAAAGAAAAAGGTTAAAATACTACAAAAAGAATATTTAGATATAGAAAGTGAATTAAGTGAAATATCAGATATTGAACAATATTATGATCAAGAAGTATATATAAGCGAATCAGATTCAGAAAAAGATAATGAATCTGAATAACGAGATTGAGGAAATAGAAAGAGATAATATAGATAAACAAGAATATGAAGGAATAGAAGGTTATGGATTAAAAGTAACATTTGATAATAACAAATTTAAGAAAATGAGAAAATTATCTTTAGATTTAAAAATAGGAAAATGGGAAGCCTTAGATAGAATATGGAAAAGAGAAAGAATAGCAATAAATGAGTATCATAAAATTGAAAAAGCTATAAATGTGAGAACAACTCAAGGAACACATAAATTAAATCTTTTAACAAGAAATACAGTAGATGAATTATTAACAAATGTTAGTAAAAAACAAGGAGAAAAAATTCAATATGTCTATTTAGCAGGAATACAAATAATGTTTAAATCCTTATTTAGAGAAGGAATAGATTCACCTTTAACCGTAAGTTTACATGATGGAAGAATAATAAATTTGAAAGATGGCCATTTAGGAACTATAGAAGGAAACTTAGCATACCAAAAACTAATATTCACTTGTTACCCAAAATATTGTGTCTCAATTACAGATAAGAACTTCAATGAAGTCTTAGGACTACATTTTAAGTTGCATAGAAATGATATAATGGAACCAGGAGACAAGATTATGACTATAGAATATAGAGCTTTGTACACATTTACTAACTCCAATTATGGAAATATATACTCTAAAAAACCATACATAGAAGTTCACAAGGAATGTAAGGATATTAGTAAAATAATAGAACCAAGTAAACAAATAAGTTTAATTCCTAAAGAATATGAATTTAGTATACTTAAAGATAAACCTGAAATAGCAGAAGATAAAGAAGATGATTATTCTAATAACATAATGTTTAGAGATGGAAGATTAATTAAAAATCAACAAGCCTTAAATTACCTAGAAAATATTTAGAAGGAACTAGTAATATAAAAGAAATCAAACTTCATAGAAATGCTGGAAATATGAAGATAGAAGGAGAATATTATAATGGAAGAGAACATATTGAAGGACCAAATATACTAATTGATACAGGAGCAAGTGAATGCCATATAGCTTCAATTAGAAATAAAGGATTAATGACTCATAAGATTGAACCATATAGATATGTAAATTTTGATGGACAGATACATACTACAGAATTAGAAGTCAAAGTACCAATAAAAATAGGAGGAATTAAAATGGTAGTACCATGTTATATGGATAATAGTATGAATACAGATCCTCATATATTATTAGGAATGAGTTTTCTAAATGGATTAAAAGACTATAGTATAAAAAGAGAAGGATTATACATAACACATAATGATCAAACTATATTATGCGAAAAAAGATAAATGAATAACCAGATAAGTTTTCCATTAGCCGTATATATACAAGTTACTATAGTAGAAACAAATATAACAACATGTGCCTTAATAGATACAGGAAGTGATATAACAATATTTAAAAACTTCTTAATAAAATCATGGAATGAAAATAGTAAAATAAAAATAACAGGAGTAACAGGAGAAAGTACACAAATAATTAATAGTGCTGATAAAGTCAGTATTATACTTGGAAGTAAACAAGTAATAATAAATAAGATATATAGTTATAATAAATTAGATTGTGATATATTATTAGGAAATGACTTTATTCAACAATTTCAATATTATAAACAAAATAATTATATGATAATGTTACAAACACCATGTGCACACTTATTAAAAATTCCAAGGGAATTTAGACCCTATAGAGTTCAGCCAGCCCAGCGTGGTGATAAATGGGAGAAAAAACCAATAATAAATAAAGACATAAACACAAAAATTCTATACAAAAAAGTGCTAAAAGCAGAAATAGGATAAGTATAGAAAAAATTATAGAACAATTAGAAAAAACATGTGGAGAAAATCCATTATTATTTTGGGAAACCATACCATCCTAAAGCTAAAATAGAATTAACAGAAAATGTTATAATTAGAGTCAGACCAATGATGTATACTATACAAGATACACAAGAATTTAAAACTCAAATAAAAGAATTACTAGAACAAAAACTTATTAGACCAAGTAATGGACCTCATAGCAGTCCAGCTTTTATGGTCATAAAACATTCTGAGCAAGTTAGAGGAAAGGCTAGAATGGTAATCAATTATAAAGAATTAAACAAATATACTAAATTTGATGGATACTTTTTACCAAATAAAGAAGTCCTAATAAACCTTGCAAAAGGAAAACAATATTATTCTAAGTTTGATTGTAAATCAGGCTTTTGGCAAGTTAAAATGGAAGAGGATAGTATACAATATATTGCATTTAGTACACCTCAAGGTAAATATGAATGGTTAGTAATGCCTTTTGGTTTAAAAAATGCACCACAAATATATCAAAGAAAAATGGATAATATATTTAGAAAGTTTGATGAATTTTTAATAGTATATGTTGATGATATATTAATATGTTCTAATACTAAAGAAGAACATAGAAACCATCTAATACAATTCATAAATGAATGTAAAAAGGAAGGAATTGTTCTTTCAAAAAAGAAAGCTATAGTAGAAAAACAAGAAATTGATTTTCTTGGATTATCAATAGATAAAAAAGGAATAAAATTGCAAACTCATATATCAAAAAAGATAGAAAGTTTTCCAAATAAATTAGAATCAAAAGAACAAATACAAAAGTTCTTAGGATGCCTAAATTATGCAGAAGGATTTATTGAAAATCTTTCAAAAAAGAGACATAAAATACAAGTCTTACTTAGAAAAACAAATACTAAAGGATGGAGTGAAGAACATACAGAAGCTGTTAAATTATTAAAAGAAGAATGCAAAAATTTACCAAAATTAAGATTGCCAGATGAAAAGGATAATTTGGTTGTTAATACATATGCTTCTGATAAATATTGGGCATCCATATTAAAAACAGATTTAAATGAAATCTGCAGGTATTCAAGTGGAACTTTTAACCAAGCAGAAATAAATTATACCACTCATGAAAAAGAATTGTTAGCAATTATTAGAGGAATAAAAAAGTTTTCATTATTCCTATTATCTAAAAAGTTTATTGTTGAAACTGACAATTCTAATGTTATAGGATTAATTAAAAATAAGTTGCCAATGGAGCCTCAATATAGGAGATTGCACAGATGGCAAGCATATTTGTCATTCTATAATTTCGATATTATTCATATTAAAGGTATAAACAATTATCTTGCTGATTTTTAAGCAGGAATATCGAGTTTGGAGATGGATAATATCAAGCAGGAGATATCAGAAATAAAATCTGCGGCAGCATTTGCCAAAGATGAAGCTGATGATATAAAAGTTGGAATGGAGGCATTAGCTGAATCCTTAAGTTATAATGTCAAATTATTACTTGAGATCAGTACGTCCCATACCAAAGTTACCAATGAATTAAAAGACCGAATTGATGCTCTTGAAGCACAATTAGAGTCTACAAATACCAAAAATACAGGGATTGATGCTTTAGCACAATCTCAAAATACCAAACAGGGAATACAAACAGGTACACCAAGTGGAAGCAGCGGTGGACCCAGTCAAATAAAAAGAGATACAATCATGGAAAGTCCCCGAAAGGTGACAATAAAAAATGATGATAAACATACAAGGGTGATCAAAATCAGAGCAGATGAAGATGATGAAACCCCTTTAACACCAAGAGAAGAAGAATATAAAGCTTTTGCAAAACTGGTCTATGAACTACAAGATAATGAATCATATTTCATCTCCCCAGGAGAACATGTTTACCCAAGTATGATCATTACAAACGATGGAGACCCTAACATGGTTAAAATGGCGGCAGACTATGGATTCTTGGATTTAATTTATCCAGGAAAAGATTTAAAAGAAATTGAGAAATTTGATGATATCTTCCGAGGAGAAGTTTCAAAATTCGCCAAAGGAAGACCAATATATCTTAAATTTTACTCAATCAGTCCAGAAATTGATGGAAGGATATATTATCCTGCAGAACATATTATTACAGTTCGGATATGTAGGCCGAAATTTCCAAATTGAAGTAGGCCAAAACAGAAAGTCATTGCCAAACATTAACAGATCATGGATGAGATCCCGAAGAGTCTTAGGGATGAAAGTTCTCTACAACATGGCAAAAAATTTATACGATAAAAAATTTCAATGCTTATGCCAATATGAAGGATGGACACTTATGACAAATAATGGAAATGATAAATCTACAATTTTAAAAGAATATATCCAAAAGTTTGATATCCATCAAATCCATGGAAGTCCATCAACCATACAAGAATCATGCCAGTTGAAGGAGTGTCCCACATGCTATCCAAATAGGCCCCGCCACTATGGAGAATCTTGACAAACTCTATATGAAGACAATAGAGGAAAAGAAGATGTGAAAGAAAGGTGGACAGCTGGAAGATATAATAGAGCTACAATTATGTAGTGAAGAAATTATTGAAATAATAGGACTCCATTAATGGAGTATGATGTAATGAATGATGTAAGAGGCCAATAATCGAGCCTCATGTAGTAGTATAAATAGAAGCCTTTAGGCTAAGGTAGAGGCAGAATGAGTTGAGAAAAAACACTTGAGCCCTCATATTGCGAGAAAAACACTTCTGTCTTTTGATATAATCTTTGTACCAATTTCAGAATATCAATAGAAAATTCATTTCTTACATAAAAGAATGAGTTTCTAAATCTTCATTCCCATAGATTCTTGATAGATCTAATAAGAAATCTCTTTCTTATTTTAACAACAAAAACAGTTTTTCTTTAATCCAAGTCTAGGGATTTGTCCTTAGAACCGATACAGTGAAGGCAAAGAAGCTGAATAGCAAGGATTCCGTTAAGGCAGGAGGCCATTGAAGGAAACAATTTGCACATTCAGAGCCTGAAGGTCACTCGATTCTAAGAATAAAGAGCCAGATTAAAATTAAGGTAGAACTACTATTTCTTGTTAAATTTTGAAAGAATTTCTTAAGATCTTAGAGAATCGCAGGGATTATAAATGTTTATGATTATTCATGATATTTGGATTACTGTCTACCATGATGTTTATATTTTATAATACTATGATGATGTTTATATAATATCCAGTTATGCCAGGATATACAGTTAAAGGATTAAACGATTTATTAAAAAGAATACTTGGAAAAGTAGAAAATCTTATATCTCAACTAGAAAATACAGATGAAATATCTGAAGAATACATTAGACTTATAAAAGAATGTGAACAAAAAATAGCAGATTATGATAATATATTAGATTTATACTTTAATCAGAACATAAGAAATATAGAAGAACAGATTAGAAACCTACCCTAAAATAGAAGGACATGTCTTGCAATAAAGAAACCTATTTCATTAAGGATAAAATTGACTTTTTAACAGAAATCTTTAAAAGCCACTGTTCACAGGCTATTTTGAAAATTCTCCCTGCATTATTGTATCTATATGATTTTGTCTTTCGTTAGGAATAGTGCCGTTAAGGCTACATCTATTCCTATATAATAAAATATGTTCTTGAAATATAAATAAATATGATTGATTTATTTGTTCTCCCCCGTTGTTTTTTTATTTTTTGTATTAGATTTCTTTGCTGGATTTTTATTGATAAATAAATGTAAATCCCTAAAGATAAGACCCACATATACCCCTACTTGTTAATATAATTGTATATGGACAATGTCAAATTTTATATTCGGCTTTAAAATAAAAGGTCTAAAAATCTTTATCTTGAGCTGAATGTCGTTTTGCCAAAAAATAAAATAAAATCATAAGTATGAATTAATTATACCCCTGTTTGTTAGCCATTCTCAAACCAATTAAAATGAAAATTTCAGTTGTTAACCTACAACCCAGCAGCTATATTTGACTGCTCCACTCACATGTGGTCCCCACATATTGACCGTGACGATCATTTTCTTTCTAAAAATATCTTGATAACGTGGCGCAAACCAATTCCATATAAACATAAATGGTTAATATGCACAGATGGGTTAAAAGTAAGTGGGGACAAAACTTATGGGCGTGTCCAATTTTGACTTTATGGTTTTTTTTAATCTTTACTCCAAACATCAAGAAGAGGAAATAATTTCAAGATGTAAAAATCAAGCTAGAAAAAATATATGGCGACGGAAAAGCAGTTAAAAATAAAGTCAAAATTTGAAGCATAGAGTGGCAAGATACTATTCAGTATTTAGTTTGAGCCACGTTATTTTAGAAAAATGTATTTTATAATAGTAAATTGATGAAAAATGTGTTGTTGAAAAAAGAGAGAAAAATTTATTGATGTGATGAAAAATATTATTTTATTGAAAAATATGTGGTTGAAAATGAGTAGAAGAATGAAAAATAAAAATGTTAAGAAGTTTGATGCTAAATATAATCTGAAAATTTCAATTAGCAATGCCCCACTAGGAAAACGGAGTTGGGTCAATTTTTTTTTTTCTTTTTTAAAAAGAAAACTCAAATGGTTTTTCGATTTTTTGCCGTGTCGTTGACACGACCTGTGCCAGATCACCTTAATGGACCCACCACGTGACGTGTGCCGATGGTAGAGGCTGACTAGATGTCAGGCCCACCACCAAGGCTGACTACAAGTTATTACAAAATATCAAGAATTGCACGTTTATGAAAAATACAGTACGATGGGCCCAAAATAAATATTTTGTGCTCTACCAAAATGTATCACATCGTGTGGCTACAACTCTAAAATCATCAGGCTCCTCAATCTATCAAAAACCAATACTACCTGTAAGGAAAATTGTGAGAAAATATATGAGCTAATAGCTCAGTGAGTGGAGAAGTTCAAAAATAATTATGTATTTCCCTTCACATTTTTATCAACATCAAGTTTACATAATTTACCAATCCACCGTATCACAACATATAATAATAATAATAATAATAATAATAATAATAATAATAATAATAATAAAGTGAGACATCTTATAATACTGAAAAATATCAGATTATCAACTCAAATACATATCATCATCTCATCATATGTAATCAGCCAAAAATGTACTCTCTGATTGAAATCAGAAATCCGCCCCTTAGGCTAAATACTTTCGTCATGGCTCGGAGGCCTCTCTGTGATCGAAAGTAGGTCTCAAAGACCTCTCATAATTAATACTAGAACACGCACAAGGCCACTCAGTGAGCTATAGGTACACGATCAGACCCATTCATCCACGGTCAATACCTCTTAATGTAGTATAGACTACGGTCAAGGCCCATCAGTGAACTAGAATAACTAGACAATCATGAGTACTTTTCAGGTTGATCTCAATATCACATGTTTCACATTCCAATTCACAAATAATCCATACACAATCTTTAACATCCACAGAAACTATAACGAAGGAATATTTCCAAGTCAATCATGTAATTAGACCAATACTTCACTTAACTGCACAAAATGGATAGTAATATAATTAGTTAGTAATACTTGGAAAATATACTTTAGTTTTTCCACTCACAAACTATTTACGGGGCGATTAGTTTGGCGGGGTGAGCTGTCACAATCTCTTCGCTATCTCCAGCTATAATAATAAACTTATTTAAGTCAAAACTCAATTCACAATTTTAATAAAAATAATAAAATAACTATTTCAATTCTCTTTAACAATTTACCCATCCTTCACTACATGTACCAAATTCATTATTCACTCACCTTATATACATACAATCCCAGATATAATTTAATTCAATACCTAAACTTCCATTATTTATCATTTAGATTCATTAAACTTGTAAAATCTAAGAAAACCCAAGTTTTGACAAAAACATCACTAAAATTCCTGAATATTAAAATCTGGTATTAATTTCTGTATGTAGAAAACTGTCTCCAAACCCTTTCACAAAAATAGTACTTTCTGGACAGAATTTCAGAAATAGCACTTGTACATGAATTTTGCACGAAAATTGATTTAAAATACCAATATCCACCCTCTAGTCCATGTCTCCAGGGGCGGACCCATTAAGAACTGCCCCCACTGGGCTCATAAATTTTTTGCAATGAAAAAAGCCCGAGATTAATAGTACCTTAAATTCTTTGCAATGAGAGGAGCCTATAGATTAATAGTAGCCCAACCCAAGCCCAACTTGGTTTTCCTTCCCTTCCCAGTTCAACAGTTTCCCCACTTCTCAAATCTCAGGCTGCGAATTGCGAAGTGGAAAATCATTAGGCGATGTGATTCTCAAACCCTGCGAACTCAAAAATCGGCACTGCATTGTTCTTGAAGTTCCATTCTCTCACGTTTGGGTTGCTAGGTTTGCTTTCTTTTTCTTTCATTTTGTTGTCAAATAGATTTGTATATTATACACAGATTTCTTTGCCACTTTCTTCTTCCAACATTTGCCAGAAATTCAAGGTTGAATATTTTTTCCAATAATGAAATTTTGGATTCTGGATTATATTCACTGTTTATTCAACTTCTCCATGAATATCTTTTCAAAACAACATGAAAAAGTAAGGAAAAGAAAAGCCCAGTTCAAAAGGAAAAACAAATACTACTCCCTTTTCAGATAGGTTCTCATTGAACTCGTTCGCATGCCTGCCTCAAAGTAATAAGGTACATGTAACCTTGCTGCAATATTTTGTGGTTGGTTTGTGTACACATCAATTTGCTCGGTGTTGTTGCTACCTGGTTTACTGAGTACTTTATCAAGCAATATATTTTTCTTTAGCCTCTTTGTTATTGATTATTTGGATAATCTTAAACTTGAATTTTTCATGTGGCAAAGGATATTTGTTTTCCTGTCTATGAAATACATCATTCACATAGAAATATATTAACTGGTCTTCTAATCTGCCACCTTCTTAAAATGGCCAAGTTCTGGTGCTATTTTAGCGTACGCGATCCCTCTAGTCAATGAAGAGTATGGCCCATGTGATAAGCATCAAAATGGAGACTGCTTCCACTTGGTACAAAGCCTAAGAGTCTTCATTGATAATTATTTGTCTAATTTGAAATTATTTGTTACGTAATTTTTTCTCGCCCCTCTCTCAATCATAATTTTAGGTCCGCCCCAGCATGTCTCACTTTAATATATCATAATCAAATGTTTCATATCATATAAATACAATAAAATCAAAGAATAAGTATCAATTTAATAAACCCATCTTCAAGTCTTAATTTCTTCAACATCAACCTCCCAATATGCATATTATTGATATATTCTTGTGAAATTCAAATTTAGGAAAAATCTTCATAAACCCTAAAATTTAATATCATGCTTCAATAAATAAATTTCATGCTTAAAATTGAAGGTTGTAGCCTATTTTCCTCATTTTCTCATTTTTTTTTTTCTCTTTTTCTTTCCTCTCTCTTTTCTTTTTCCTCTCTATGGTTTCGGTCTCTGTTTCTTCTCCCACAGAAATGCACAAATTGAGTAGATAAGTCAAGGTTAATGGATAACTATAGCCCCATTTGCAAAGTCAAGTCCCCATTTCCTTACCATATACTATTTAGTCCTTTCATTTCTAATAATGCAAACCACCATCCTAAATTTCTTTATATATTATTTCTAGCCCTTCAAATACTAGTAATTACCAATTAGACCCCGTAAAAAATCATTTATTCAATTTAATTCTTATTTGACTTTGACTTTGACAATTCAACCTTTGACTTTGTAACAGTCGATCACGAAGCAATGCACTCTGATAGAGAGATCTGAACTTGATTAATGATTGAGTCATGGATTTTCCTATTAAAAGGTTAAGCCTATCCAAGTAAAATATATAACACACCGTAATGTTATTTATTAGTCAATGAATTAGGAGGCCACGACACCTAGACTGGTAGCTATTATAACAAATAGTGAATACAAAATTGTAATGTTTGAGAACGTAAGTCACAATTGTCGTTTGTTATCAATTAAACACGAAAATCGATTAGAATGGAGAAGACTCGATATACAAACAAAATTACTGCACTGATTGAGAATTATTCTGGAATAAAGGCTGGTAGCAACCAGAGTTGAGGCTTAATTACAGAGCTCATGTTGAAACATCTAATAAAATTAGTTAAGTCGAAACTAACACACTCCTTCATATACAGGTTGATCATCGGTCTAGACTTGCAGTAATCTCGGAAGGAAAAACTCTTGTGCTTCAAAAATTTCTTCTCTCAGTTGTTTGAGCTGCTGCTTTGTGATGTTTTCATCTGTGTCAATGACAAACTTTGTGATGAAACTGAGCAAAATAAACTAGAAAAATGTATCTTTACTTTACGATGTCTAGTGGCAGCCACCTCGATTGTTATGGATTTAGCGTTAATACCAGTTACGAGAGCAATACTAAGCGAAATGAAATCAGAAAAATCACAGTGCAAGCTAACATGTGTGTATTGGTTTAACCCGAATGTGAGAGTTACGTCTACTTGCTGTTGTATACAAATTTGGTACAAAATAACCAGACACTGTTTTTAACCTGTTATTCATGACGTTGTTAAAGATTTAGTGATCAGTCTGCAGGAAGCCATACCTTGTTACTTCGAGATTTTATAATTGCAGCCAGCAACTTGTCTCCTGCTATGGATCTCACTTGCTGAATCAGTTCACGCCTTGTTATTTTCTCCTCCTGGACATGAAAGATTGACAAATAAGAAATACAAACAACAGCGTAAAAGACACGATTTCAATAAATAAATTTTAAACATGCTGTAAGTGTAGGAAAAAAAATCAAGAATTTGAATCTCAATGCTACCTATTCATTAAAAAGGAAAATGTTATTTGTACACACTCCGTGTACATACCCCCTCACAAGGGAGGAGGCCCACGATTGTTTTATTGGTCGTGAGCCCCCTTTCTTGTGAGGGGGTCTGTACACCGAGTGTCAACCCTGGTATACAAATAGCATGGTCCTTATTAAAATTGTTAGGCAGTTTGACAGAATGTCAGGTGGCAGCACTCCATTGGTATGTTTAACATCCTGTTTTGTAGAAATAAAAATCAGATTTTTAGTAAATTTTGATAAAAAATGATGAAGTGTGTGATTGAAATATTATGGTCTCATAAAATGTGTGATTAGAATTAATTGTTGACTTTGACTTGAAATTTTTAATTGAACTATGCTACTTGTACAAAATAATTGTACAACTCTCTTTACAAAATGTCAAATGGCGACCCCCTATTGAGGGGGCGCCTTGGGCGGGGAAAGAAAGTTGTGAACCTATTTTGTACAAGTAGAATAATTCTTTTTAATTGGATTTTAATCTAAATCAAACAAGGCTAAATCTATTTTTTGTCCAACATTCAATGTCGTTAAGCCACCTGTCATTCTTCTTGGCAAACTCACCGGTAGAAGATTGAGTTTGGTTCTCTACGTGAAGGCGCGTTTGAAGACAGTTTAGATTGTGCAGAGCGTAAATACGTACTCTTTGGTTACGGTGATGCTTTGCAATCAATTGAATATCCTGAGGAGGTAAGAACTTGGAAAGTATATTTATGAGTTCCGAGAACGGTATCCATGCTGAGTTTGGTAGTCTTAGACGAGGCTGAATCCTTTGATTTCCTGCAAGTACAAAGTTGCAACACATTACGATATGCAGTCCTTTCTAGCGTACCAAACATGTCATATATGTTACACATTTCCTCACTTTTAAGATTTGATGGAATTCGGAAGCTGATCACAAATTCTGGCAAGATATGAGTATTCATTCGAGTACTCCAAACTATGTACTTTCTTGGAGACACTAAATTATCAACCCCGGAATCGAATTCTTCGGAACTTGGATTATACTGTTCCGAACCTGGACGAACAACCTCCATCCTTCCCAATATAACACGGCAAAGCAACAGGTGCCTTAGCCCATCATCATCATCATCATCATCAGTAACAGACATCTTTATACTGTTAAATTGAAAATTTTACATCAGCACAAAAAATTTGATCCCAAAATCTGACATGCTATATCAAGATTTTAAGCGAATATTATACTGTTAGAAAGCTCAACGAGTCTAGTTTAAAATTAAATAAACGATATGCGATTTCGAGTTACCTATCAGCAGGGTGATCAGCCGGAGAGAGATAGATACCATGACCATATACTCCACTATTCACAGAATGGCCAAAACCATGTAAAATAATGCTGTTAATCTCATTCTTGGAAGCACCATACCAAGCATATTTAACCATAGGGCTGCCCCCACGTTTTTCCTTTGTGGCTCTCAAATAAACACAAAAAGACTGAAATTTTGCTCGATTCATAACGCCAGAATAAGTATTCTTATGAATGGCCTCAATTTTAGCATCCAATCCCACACAACTCAAACTTGAAACCAACTGCTTCTTAATAATCTCATATAAATTGTCCTCTTCATGAATTCTGATCAAGCCATTGTTGAATTCTTGCTCACTGTCAACACCAAAAATTCCACTTTCACAATCAGAAACTGAAGAAACTTCATGAATCTGATCTTCATAATTAGTTCCTGATTTCGAATTTGTCTGAGCTGAAGGCTGGAGTTGGTTTGAATAGGAAACTGGCGATTCCATTGAAAGGGTGAATCAGAGAGATGTCGCTGTTGCTTGCTCCCCAAGGAAGACTAAATATAGAGAAATAGAGAACCTTGTGATGAAAGTTAACTTGGTGTGCAATCAAGAAAACCTGCAAAGGAAGAAAATTCTCAGCACAGCTTGAATTTGAAGATTCAATATTAAAAACAATATAGGAGAATTATATAACTATTGGGATTGAGAAACGTATGTAATTCCAAAAGCATCAATAATTATTGACTACTTGTTAAAGAAGAAGAAAGAAAAGAACTTGTTCAAAGTGAAAGAACGACAATCCACAAAAGCAAACTCTTTTACAAAGAATCAATGCCTCAAATTGACAAGAAGATTATATAAAAACACAACAACACATTCTTGAATGACCAAGATAATAAATATTATGACAAAGAGTCGTGAAAAGAACCTTAAAAATGAAACAAGGAAATTAAGAACTCCCTTCAAGACACTGCTGCTGTATATATGAGTTTATGTATACAGTATGTAAATGATCAATCCTTTACCTTATGGTGTTTAATTTTCTACTTTTAAGTTTCGTGGAGAAGTGGGATTTAAATGGGAGTTACTAAAAACAGATGGAGTCCAACGGAAACACCGCCAACGTTTTACTTCGAGGGGTTTCTGGCAGTGCGTGCGTGGGTGGGGGCACCCAGTTTTGTCCAGCCGACGGTTTTATAGCTAGGGAGGTGCTGCTGGTTTACTTTTTCTTAAGAGGCTTTTTGACAAAAAGTTTTTTTCAGCGGATTTTAATAAAATTGATGATTTATCAGTTGAAAAGTTAATAAAAATTATGGGTTTTATTAAATTTAAAAAAAAAATTAATTATTGATTTTGACGGTAACTTTTTAGCAATTTTTAAACTTTATCGAATGAGCACTTACAAATAAAAACAATTAAATTAATTCTACGGTACAATAATATAACATTCATTTTAAAATTTAGTTACTTCCTTACTAACCTAGCTAATTATCAGATGCTATAAGAATTTGTCACTAAGAATACGTCAATCCTGACGTGTTCTTTTATGTGAATTTGAATTTTACTTATATAAGTTGATTTGTGTTTCTATTTTGCGTTCTAAAAATATGTTTTTGAGCAACGTTAGAAAAAATAATAATATTATTTAACACGAGTAGTGTTAAGCGATATTAAATGGGTTGTGAAATTCATTTAATTGAATTTATAATGTGTTGTCATCTAGACCAGTTATGATGAATAACACTACTAAAAGAAAAAAAAAATGATAATTATAAACATTATTTATTTTAAATCTACTTATTTAATTATTAATCTAGATAATAATCAGATATTATAAGAATTTGTCACTAAGAAGTGTGTCTTTACGTGTATTTTGCATAAATTTGAATCATACTTGTGCAAGTCGATTCAGTGTTTCTATTTTGTGTTCTCAAAAGATGTTCTCAAGAACATTAGGAAAAAAATGATAATTCGGTATACGTGAAAAATGAATTATAAGTAGTGGATTCCAAAAAATGTGTTCTTAAAATGTAAATAAATGTTTGAGTGCCTTCTCAAATATGTAATTTTCAATGAATTTGCATGTTACCAATATGGAAAATGTCATATGTACCTTCCAAATTGTACCTATGCTTGACATTGACTTCGTTTTAAAAAAATTGTTAAAAGAAAAAATGTTAGTTTTTTTTTTTAAATTGTCAAATGACAGTTCGTCACGTGTCAAACTTTTGTATACACCAAGTATGATTGTACCATTATTTCAATGCAACACAGAGGTGTAGAAGCTTTGCATATAGAATGCCGACTACAAAATTACAAATATCTTTTTCTATAGGTTGAAACTATATGTTTATGTCCGCTCAATTTCAAGATCTCGAGAAGAAAGGGCTTTTGAGAAAGCTCAATAATCAAAATTAAAAAAGTCTCGATTCCGAAAGATTGCAGTGTCACATTATAACCACATTACACACATTTCACCCTCAAAATTCAATTTGTAAAAAAATGTTTCATTCTTAAATATCGAGTTCTAAATATCTAAATTCTTAACAATTATTCAGATTAATTTGTCTATTTCTTTCCCATCCCCCCCCCCCCCCCCCCCCCCCCCCCCCCCCAACGTGATGTACTGATTGTGCTCCCTCTTCTAACACGATATATTCCAGAAAATGAAGCTGAGTAGTGATTTTTGAAAAATGCATAATTAAAGTGTAGAAAAATTTTAGATTTACATACAAAATATTTTATTGTGTAAATATGTAGTTAAAATTGAGTATGAGATAAAGAGTTCTAAAATAATGCATGCCAAAGAGGGGCGAAGTATACGCTAGAACATTTTACCCCACTTAACTTATTATTTTCTTAATTTATTCTCAATTATTGTCTGTCCAAATATTTCTGTTTTCCATATAGGATATTTTTTCACTAATAAAAGGTCAAATAAACAAGTAATCAATTACCTTAATTACAATAAAACATTCGGAAAAACTAAGAATAATTATGCCAACATTTAGAACTGAAACAAAAATCCAACAATCGATTATGTAATTTCTGCAATTGAAATGTTAATTCCACGCTAAACCAGATGTCAGATTACCAAATTATATAGAGTTTAACGCTCAAGCTGTTGATACAACATTACTCCAAGCCAGAATGGAGGGGATTTCAGCTAGCTGGTTCAAATCGACAGACACAATCGTATATATTTCCTTTAATAAGCTTTTCTGCGAGTCGCTGATTCTTCACCATAGCAAGCTGCAAGATCGAATTGTTCATCGAATTTAATAAAAAGATCCAGCCAAAATGAGATTTCGAACCAACAATCCTGAAATTGAGTTCTTGAAAATAAGTAAATTTAAAGTCACGTGGCAGGAAACATCTGTTTTTTAACGATCAATGACAAGGCTTTTCACTTAAATTTCTCGTGAGGATTACATCCTTTGTGGATTCATCGAATAAATGCAAATGCATGTTAATAAACCCTTCTATAGCAAGAACTCAGAGATAACCGGGAAACAGTAACAAACTTACCTTCAGAGCATCACATTTGAACCGTGCATTGAAGTTTGTATGCAAAGCTCGTCCCATTCCTTCCAAAATAACCTGCACAAGACAAAGTCCCGGCATAGCATTGAATGTTATGTTTAATGCTTTTCATAATACTATATGCACCTATAAAATGTTTATCAAGACGAATCAATCAAACTCGTCATAGCATTTAGAGGAGATGTTCCAATATAACTTTATAACTAAAAAAGCATGCATTACCAAATCAGCATCTTTGGCAGCAGCAGCCAATTCTGAACTGACTTGTCTCAAGTCTATGCATGGACTCCCACACCCATTTTCAACAACCATCAGGGGAACTGATGACGAGCTTTCCTTTGAAGAATCTTGGATATTGATCATGGCATCCACAAGTAGGCCTCCAGCTTCAGCTGCTCCCCGAAGAATGTCACAGTGCTGTATAACACACAAGTCTTGTAAAATTTCATTTTATACTGTCTAATTTTGAAGAATCGACTAAAAAGGTATTTCTAAATTATTGAAGTCTAGTATATATATTCACATTAAAAAGGAGAATAGGTAGATAGTGGAAAGAAGGCATCTCCAATGCTATCCCAAAGGTAAGAGGATTTTAAAGACTCCTTTCTTAATTGCTTTATCATTCTGTAATGGCACAACAACGGGTGAAAGAGTTGTCCAGGATTTAATCTCAACGAACGACAGTTATTGTCAGATCCTTGTGCACAAGAGTACTGGTTAAAGAATAAGTAGTTAATTACTCGTGTTATAGTGAAGTTTCACACTGTTTACCAAACTTTATTTTGCTACAAAGTGGTCACTAAAGTTTGCTTGTATTTCAGCTCAGTTAGAATCTCAGTTTTTCCAATGGAATGTCCTACATGGAAAATAGCGTTCTGCCATGGCATCAATATGGAGAACTTCATATTGAACTTTCCATTAGAAAAGCTAATGGATTATAACTCAGTGATCTACTGAAACAAAAAGTAAATTTCAGCAATAGCTTCGGAAAAATAAAGTCCAGTGACCGATATGAAATGGCAGTTTAAGTAGAGTGACTGTCAATGTTTTTTTTTTTTTTTTTTAAACCCAAGAGTAGACAGACCTTAGCAGCCTCAGCAACAATATCAGGCACCTCCATAGCAGTAACATCATTTAGTGCAGGAAGGGAGTTGGCAACCAGCACAACCTGCAAAGACAATTTCATCGGTTTTCGTTTAGTATCATGCACAAGTATTATATGAGCTACCAAAAGAATATCCAAGAATTTCAACAAAAAATAAAAAAACTATAAATGGAACTTAATTAGAGATTTGAAGCTTCAAAAAAAGAAATACAGTCCAAAACGTGCCTATTCCTCTATTTAACTTTAAGACCATTTACCATATATTCTTTGCAAAATACAATCATTTTCGACATTTGGGGTATGAGCCGTCAATTTTTCTCTTGTTAAGAGAGCATCTAACTAATGCATCCTCATAACTAAAAACAGAGAAATCGAGAAGGTGGTATAGTGGAAAATAATTTCTAAATTAGGAGGCAATTACAAATTCATCATCATAATTGAACTATTTGGTCAAGATTTCAGAAGACCAACGTACTTCAGTTCCACGTCGCAGCAGTTCCCTTGCAAGCGGAAGCATTCCCAGTACAATATCAGCACCTGAGTTGTCCACAAAAAGCAAAGCTCTTTTATGAGGCTCAGGCTTCTTTTCACCAGAGCCAAACATTCTTTCTTTGAAAATGTCAAAATCATCCACCTGAAATTGGATAAATAAAACCCAATAACTTGTAATTATCATTGTCGAATATTTTCTACCAACAAATTCTAATGCTGATGTAAAACTAAGCCACATGATAGTGTGCCACACCCACCCGCCAAGGTCTTTGCATTTTGTTGCGACTCATTCTGTAAATTTCAATAATTGTTCCCTTGTGGTAGAGATCAACACATGCACGGGATCCCCAGTCAAAGATGTTTGCAGCAAGTACCCCTTCAATTAATGTAAGCATTCTTGCTTCCTGAAAGAAAGAATATGTTGTCAAATCTCTGGGAAAAGATGGCAAGTTTCCAGAAAGATGAAGATGGAAAGGTTTATTTGAAGACTTCAGTGTCAAACATTACTCAAACTATAACTGAAATGAACTGCTAACTAGCACAGGGATGATTCAACACCTTTTTCTTTTGCATTTATCAATGAATTTTACCCCTCTTATTATATCAGTGAATTTGCTGAAATTACTAAATTTTAGATTTCATAAGGTCATGACTGTAATATGTACAAGGTTATCATACCAATCAAGTTAAATCACTTCTTCAACGAAGGGAGGATCGAAGCATGGGTAATTAATTATACATACCTCAGTCATACTGTCAAGTTCCTTTAAAAGATCAGGTAGAACTGCAAGTGATGCTTCATTTTCCCTATTATACACGATAAAAGGAATTACTTTTGTTTATATTTCCAGTCAAGAGCAAATCAAGTCTCAGTCAATCTAAATGACAGCAAAAATAACGTCATAGCTATATCATACCAATTTAAACAGCCTCCATTTGTGACTTGGAGAAAAAAAAAAAAAGAAAAAAAAAATTATTGCAACAAAATGAGTCTTTGGTATATATTGGATATATGCCAAGTCACATTCCAGATTATCCAGATGCTTATGCTTGACGGAATACCATCAGCAGTTTTGGCTCTAATTTCATAGCATATTTCAAAATAATTTGAACAAAGGTTGGCAGGACAGAACATTCCAAGCAAAACATACCTTTGCTTTATGCTCCTATAAGCATCGATAAAGTGGAATTCCCTCAAGCACTCTTCTCTTAATTCCAAAAGGTTGGCCAGCCCCAATTTTCCATATGCAGCAGGCTCCTCCATTAACCTTGTGAGACACAACAGAAGTTTTAATAAGAAAAGCAAACAGTAAGAACTTCGCTGTGAATTGATTTCTTAAATTTGGAGATTGACCTCCATAACAGAAAGGGGGGAGAAATTAACTTGACAGAAAAGAAGTAATATAAGCACTAACAAGCATAGGGTTTAAGGTTCATTCATTCAAATCAGAAGCAGACATGGAAGGAAAACAGGCTAAGTTATTAATAGCTTGGCTTGCGAGTTTGTTGTGAAAATTCAAGATGTGCAAGACAAATTAAAAAGAATTTTTATTTAACAAGAGTCACTTCAGAGAACCTGGTTATGTTCAGAATTGCCAACTGGTGTAATGTCCCAATAGTGAAGTGTTTTGAAACATTATTCTTAGATTTCAGTTCAGATACATTACAGTAACAGCAGAACCAAGTGTTTACTGAAGGCGAATCTCATGCAAATCAGCCTTGCTGAACAGATTATCATTTACCTTGTCCAAAAGGGGACAGTTCCAAAATCAGTAAGCATTAAGACAGAAGGTTATGTTCCAAAACCAGGCTGATTATCATTTTTTTCCCCTACTCTTTTGTTGAGAGAACGGGGAGGGGGGTTTGTATTTCTCAGAACACTGACTATCTGGTGAATAGAGGTTGTATAATGCATTCATATAGGTTGCTTGGTCAATGTCGAGGAAGCAAAACCAATGAAAATATAAGAGCAGCTAAGCATAACTGTTACCTCACATTAGAAAAATAAAACATCAGGGTATTTTTACTTCGTTAATCTAGTTAGCACTATTCATGTTTAGATTGCTCCAATTTTTTTTTTTTTTGTAATAATCAAATTCTTATCTTAGTCCTCATTCGATTTTTTTTTTTTTTTTTTGAGAAGTGATTTTTGTGAAAAGTGATTACTTTGGAGAATGTGTGCCTAAAAAGTAACAGTTACGGATTCACGTGTAAAATTATTTTATTGGAAAAATGTGTGGAAAAATGTGTGGTTGAAAATTAGTTAGATGAAAATTGATTTTGAAGAATTCAAAATCAAACAACGTTTTAGTTTCTACAGAAAATCTTGTAAAATGCGATCTCTTTCAGTTAAAAAAAGATGAAAAAGAAGGAAGATTAGCGTTCAAAAAGTAAACACCTCGCCAAGTGTGCAGAGAATGCACGAGCAAATGCATCACCCCTTCTCTTAGCATCATCAGTACCACCTTCACTTGCCACAGCCTGCAGAACTCACAACAAGATCGCACAATCATATACTCAAGACATCATTGGCACATTATTGAAAATAAAATATCAAAAAGATCAAGATTCTGAATCACTAGAAGAACGAAAACTTGATTGCCGAATACAAATGTAGCCACCAAAAGAAATTTTCTAATTAGTGAAATGTTTTCAACTGAACATTTTCGCAGGGGAACCCAGAACGAGGAGAAAAATCATGCCAAAGTTTAATTCAAATCTCAATTGAAGCATTTTACACAAGTAACTTAGATTGATGACACAAATTGTTACCTTGTTGTATACATCAATAACCAATTAAAAATAGTTGCTCCATCACGTGAACATGCAGTCTTGGAAGAACTTGTAACACAACGTAATCTACTACAGTAGGACAGTTTGAAACTTGAAAACCCAATTTGTTCAAGACTTACAACTTCAAAAATTTGATTCACAACTCTACATTACAAATGATTCCTTTGACAAGTTTCTTTCTCCCTTCTTTATGGGTGGGTGTGGGGTTGGGTGGCTAGGGTCTTGGGTAAAATTCTGAAAGAATTATTACCTTATCAACAAGGTCTGACAAATGTTCTGATAGGACAGTATACCAATACCTGTGGCAAATTGAAAATGCCATAAAGTTAAAAAAAAAATGAAGTGTAAGTGTGTAACAAGTACTAACTACTCGATAACTTCAGTAAGATGAGAAAGATTTTCATAAAATATAGAACCAATCAGTATCATATATGACTTACTCTAGTTCACTGCGATCTGAGAGATCTATTGTGTTGGGCTCATATCTGCAATGAAGAAAGAATTACAAAAATTTCCAGGTTATTTCGAATTTGAGTCAAACTGAGTGTAGACCAACACATAAGAATGAAACTAGAACTAACAGTGACTTTCCATGTTTTCTTTGTTTTACAACAGCAGATCAGAAGTTAGACAACCAAAAGAGGCAGTCCAATCTAAAACGAGGGAATGTAAAACATATATAGAAGCAAACTCCCGGTAAACATAACGAAACAATTTATAGTTACAGGAAAAGGTGATATATATGATCTAAGAGTACAGATAGGCAGAATAAGTTTGAAAGACTACAGTAGACATGAATCCAGTTACACATCTAAATCAGCTTACGTTTTTGGGTCTGCCAACAGTGGAAACACTTCTAAACTTGGTACAAGATGGAGAACACCAACATTTAGTTCACTTGCATCAGAACGCAAGGTATCTCCTTTGGAAGACGGAACTTCAAAGCCTCCAAGGCCAGTGGTTCCTGGAGGGGCCATTGGAACAGGAGCAGTGATTTCAGTTCCCTTCTGCACAAACTTTTCCATCCACGATATCTGCAATGATATGCACATAACATGTTAATGGTGTTGTTATAAATGCATACTTGCAAAATACTGCATGCAATAGAAAAATGAAAAATGAGAACAGTTTTCAAGAAAGTTAATGTTCAATTATATGTTTACAAAATTCTCCAACTAGTAACAACTAACAGGGCAAGTCAACTATAGTTTGTAAAGTTTTATTTATTTATTTTTCCTTTTGTCATTCTATATTTCATTTATTTTTATATTATTTGGGGAGTGTTGCTTTAAGAGAAGGGCTTTGTTAATTTGGCAAGACCAAAGCAACGAACCAAGTTGTTCACTAGAAAAGGTGCAAGCATCCACACCATCGAAGGATGTATCAAGTTGATGTATGGATTTGAGCTGCTTCACTGGCTTAGCAACTGGATAAGGGGGATCATGTGTGCACAATTCCAGGATCAATTTGAGCCATACATTGGCAGGATCATTCTAACCATCAATGAGATAAGATAAAGAAAGAGGAGTTTTTGAGCTAACAAAAGGTCAGTTATCTTATTCATAAGGAAGTGAGAAGTAGGCCTGTCCTGTGTTAGCCATGTGATAGATTGGTAATAAGGTATTAAGTAATAAAACCATTATTCTGGTTTAGGGCTATAAGACTCTTAGCTTCCAGAGAGCTGCTATTTTGTTAGTTTACATTTCTTGTCATTGTTGAGATATATACCTTTGTTCAGCTTTTCACCTACACTAAAATTCTAAAGTTATTCCTAAGGAATACTGCTGCTGAACAGACCTGTTTGTCGTGTAATCTTTTCCTTTCTAGATCAAAAAACAGAAAAGGATATATAACTTTCTTCTTCTTTTTTGTTAATAGCAGTAAAGGATATAGTCCTCAGAATCATCACCACAAAGTTGCATTCACTGTTTTTATCTATGAATTCAGATCAAGCAATGGTTTAGAAATTCCACTGCATGAGAAGCAAACTATATGGCCCATCCAGTTCATATTATTCTTCCCAACTCGTGTACGATATGTGCAATCCAAGGAACATAAGAGTCTAGAAGCACAGACGAAGAACAAGTGGAAAAAATCGCCCACACCCATTGACACACCCAAACCATCCAAATAATAGGGTTTGGATGCACCCAATCATATTAATATGTGACCCAATTAAACCCACCAAAAAATAGTGAATATATATGGATGACTGACCCAACCATCTACACCCATTGAACTTTTGGCCTACAAAATCTCAAGCAACCAAGTAAAATATGAATTACATAATCAATAGAAAGTCACCACCAACTCAATAAGAGTCAACTGAGTTGGCTCAACTTCCATCATCCCTTACCACCTGCCATTTCCAACATCATGTATAATGACCATGAACTACTACCACCAGCACTTCCCACCATACCGGCCACCACAAACAGCTCCTCTGGCATCATGCCCTCATCACCATCAGGCTCCTGGTTCTCCCCACCAATTTAACTCTCAACAATTTAGTAATTTACTAATAAACTCTGCACTGCGGTCATATATACAGTAACATAAAATTTGTCAAATAGGTAGATATTAAATCTGACTTACCTAATTAATAGTGTTGTTGAATCAATGGTTCATGGATGCAAGGTCGCAGGTGCAAAATGGCTGCCCTGCACCTTAGATGTGCTATACAACGTTGGAGAAATTAATGATATAATGAATCATGGAGTAATTGATGGGATTGGCGTTGTCGAGGGAGTGGTTGTTTAATGGTTTTTTTTTTTTTTTTTTTTCCTTGAGTTTATAAATTAGGGATTGAAGTGGAGGAATGAGTACAAAACGGCTGATGGCAAAATATTATCCATATAGAATCGTATATTAAATGGGTCATACAAGTGGGCAAGCCATTTAGACCATTTACCCAATGTATCAAATGATCTCAAGTTATATGCCTATCAAATGCTCATATGCCACCAATAACAAACAAAAAAGAACCTTGCAGCCTATAAATTTGGCTCAACTAAATGAATCATACTCCGCTGCTTATAAACATACAAGATCGTTAATGCAAAGAAAACTAGAGTCAAATGAATAACGTCCATATTAAGCCCTTCTTTGGCCCCAATTTCTTAAAACTCATTTTTCCCCTAACTCATTTCAACCACACATTTTATGGGCCCCACAAGTTTTATCAAAATCTACTAAATATAAAATTTATAGCTAAACCAAACAGAGGCTAAATCTCCAGATTTTGTTATCATAATTAACACATTATCAAATGTCAGACTTTAAATGAAACACAGTTTTGAAGCACCTAAGGTCATAATAGCGTTGGCCAAAACTTGCCTTCTCATTTAAATCTCCTAGAGGTGGACCATGGATATTTCCTCCCACATACGGTGCACCCATCGGGAACCTTTCTACTAGCTGATGAACCATAAGGTCATCTAAACCGTGCTTTTCGTAGCTCATAAATGCACCTAAAGCTCCCAGAAACCCTTCATGTCGTAAAAACATTGCCTGTGCTTCCCCTTTAGACCTAATCAAACAGAACGAGAAAAGAAATGAAAATAATACAACATACCACTTTTTAATTCATAAAAGAGGTACCAAAACCACTAGACAAATTTTCATGACACTAAAGAAAACCAATACGACTTCCATGAGTACATTTCTAGAATTACCAAAAGTGAACTGCGAATGAGATGGTGTCCATAGTGTAGGCATGGCCTCTGATAAAAAAACCTCCAAAAAATATCCTCTTAAGTCCAAAGCGCAGTGCATTTAAGTAAGATATCTACAGAAATCGAAAAGGATGTCAGGCATATAAACATACAAGGATTGCTGAATAAGTCATGCAGTTTTATTTGTCCATATCAGGAAAGTAAGTTGAGGAAGGAAGAACTAGCAAATAAATGGTAACAAAGGGTAATAAAATAGTTTTTCCAAGGATTTCCAGAGTTGTCATTTTATGTGTGATCTTTATTATTATACTAATCATGTAAAGAAAAAAAAAATCATTGACCAGAGGAAAAGAAACATAAGACACATAAGGGTTCAAATGAATGAAGCTAATGCACCGTGAGATAAGATTTCGCAAATTGGAAATGTCATCTGACACTATAGTAAAAATGATATTCACATGAATGAACAAGTGATGCGTCATCTTGGTTCTAAGGTGGTATGACGAAACTTAAACCATGTTTGCATTGAACATTCGCAAATACAGCATAAATGTCTCTTTTTGAAGAGTATTAGCGTAAAAGGCTAAATAACCACACTGGTTCTTAATTCTTTTTTTGGCTGCATACACTGGTTCTTAATTCTTTTTTTGGCTGCATACACAAGATATGGATGGGGAAACTGCTTTAATTATTCAACACAAATGATGAGTATCTGAGAAATACAATAGCAGAATGTCAAATACCCTGATTCTGAATTGTCAGTAAAGGAAAAGTTAGATGATGCAATGGTGGTCAAAATGACAATCACGATAAAGAACATTCTAGTAATGTGATACCTAGAATGAGATTACATAGGAATTTATGACCCGTGGGAACTTATAAGAAATTTCATTTATTTTTACAAATTATTGATAGTTGTCTGTCTCCTCTTTAATAATTATATATGTTCGTTTCCCATTTCATGACCAACTATTAACTAAATTTTTTTATACACCATAGTTAAAAGAAAAAGAAACATGCAGATTCATAAGGATACATGACAATGAATTAAAATTAATAGAACTCAATGTAACATACCTGGCCGATATTATAGGAAATCATTCTCAAGAGGGACAGAGATATATCTTCAGGTCTGTAATCATCGAGCTCCTTATTTTCAGATATTGCCTTGCCAAAGCTAGAGGCAATTGTTGATGCAGAGAGACCAATCTATTATCATTCACGAAGCCAAAAACTTAATAATGAGAAGAAAAAAATTTCAGGAAATCACGGCTTTTATAACTGTATAAATGCTGGCAGAAAGAACTAGAAAGTAAATTTTATTTAAAGAGGGAAGAAAAACCAAAAGGGAAGAAAGCTATTTAGCCCCAATAGTCAAGCAAACTGCCAGAGAGGACAACCCTCTATCCTTTGCATTAGAGCCAAAGAGAAAAAACTTAATGAAAAAAAACAAGTACAAAAAGGGGAAAGAATATTGTCTATCTTCCCACCTCCCCAGGTTCTCATAATGACCAAGAAAATTTCTAAAGGCAATTAATTTCTAACTCCTCACGTCCAATCAACATTATCAACAGCATTAGATAATGGAAATGAATTGTAGCGGAGTATATAGTTACAACTTATTCCAAAACAGAACACTACTAAAGTACAAGGACGAAACATGAAGAAGAAAACATATGATGCACCGACACGAACACGTGTGTCTAACACACCGACACGCGATTTTTTAAAAAAAAAGTACGGATATGACACGTCGACGACGTGTTGATTAAATTCTTTAAAAAAATTTCATTTATATAATATAAATTTAGCTCCTGTTTGGTACACATTAAAATTTTCATTCTCATTTTTCTACTCATTTTCAACCACGCATTCTTCAATAAAATAATATTTTTCATCACATCAATAATTTTTCCTTCTTTTTCAACCACACATTTTTCATCAATCTACTATTCCATAATACATTCTTCCAAAATAATGTGGCTCAAATACACCCTTAGTTTTATACTTGTTATTAATTTTTCTTATTGAAATATTTTAAATGAGTACCTATTTGTTATTTAATAATAATTTTGAATTAAAAATATATAATATTTCTGGGAAAGAAAGAAAAATAATCATGATAGAGCGTTCGAGGAGTGTTAGTATACAACAGAAACATATTATGAAAATGTCTAGATGGTTTTTGGTTTCTTTGTCACCCCCCCCCCCCCCCGGGGGGGGGGGTAGGAGGAAGAAAATAGGAATGTGCTATACCTTTGAGTAATCCATTCCACCATAAATATCGCCAACAAGCATGTCTATGGTTCTATTATCACCACGTTGGCTCAGCTCCAATAATTCATCAAAACTGATGGCGAAGAGTTGAAAGCAAAGTTAAGAAATTCAAATGCAAACAAGGAAGTCAAGGAATAGTAGAAAGTTAACCATTGCATCAAGACAACCTTTTGCATTTTGTTAACAGCTTCCCTAATCCCCAGTATGTCCCCCCACCAACATTTGTTCCACTAATTCGCTGGAATTTCCCATCCCCATCAACCTGTAACCGTGTAACAGTATAGTCATGACCATAAGGTCCATGGTAATATTCAAAGAGAATAAATGGTGATAGAAAGGATGTTTACACCTTTATCATACTAACACCAGATCCTATATTCACGAGAAGGTACGGAAATAAATCGTTTTGATCAATCTGCACAAACATTTTTTGACCCTCGATATGTGTGAAAGCTTCATGTCGAATTGCCTACAAAAATCAAAAGTAGCTTTCAACACTTTCAGCAATAGGATGACCAAAGGAAAGAAAGAAATACACCAAAACAACATGGTGTAAAAACACCAGTATGCAGCATAAGCAGTTAGTCAAGAAAAAGCTTCTCCGATAAACAATGACACACACATCAAATCCGATGTGTCCATCAAATTTTTCCAACTTTATACTTCAGAAGATGAAAAAAAGGAAATGAGATTACCAATTCCTCGAGCATCTTTCTAGATTCATAAGACCATTTTTAAGCAATAGCCAACAACAAATAACACTAGGTAAAAGAAAATAAGGTACGTAATGCTCTCAGGAGAGAATTTCAGATTGCACCTTGAGCAAGAAATTTGCTCCAGCCACAAGACAATTCATTTCGTCCTCTTTCTCTATACTAATTCCAAGTCTTTCCTTAAAGAGATCGGCAAACTTGTACGCCCCGCCACCTGTAGCCTTCACAAAAATGTAACTAATTAATACAGGAACATGTAAACGAGTGCAACAAATCTCAGTTAGCAAGGTAGAAATTAGCAACCAATGAACTTAGGCAGCTATTGCAGTTAATTCATAATGTTAAACAATATATAAATGATAATTGACTATAGATCAAAGATTGAGCATTGTGATATAACATTAAAGAAAACGTCATTTCATTCAGCAGGGAGAGAAAAATGCAAGGTTGGGGATAAAATCATGACAAAATAGAGCTTTTGTCAGTGTTGTTATTCGCTATTCACAAAGAAGCAAACTATCCATGGCCTAATCTTCAGCAAAAAGAAACAATGACATAGACTTCGTTCTTGATAGAATTGATGATTGGGCATGGCATTCTACTTTACAAATTTTCACATACAAAATCCAACTCCATTTACCTATGGGCAAAATTCTTCTCCATTGTCTTTTGCTTGCTTAAGAAAAAAAATAATTAGAAAATGGCAAGATGCAGGTGCTGGTGGGAAGGAAATATGGATACTTAATCCTAAAAACAATTTCTTACAGATATATGAACAAATTATTAGAGCAGATTTTTTCAATAGAAACGGTGGAAAGATATACCAGTAAACATATTACCATATTTTAAGAAGCTTTGTGCACAATTCACAATACATGTGAAGATATACAATTCTGAATTTATGTATAAACGGAAAGAGAAGCAAAAGTAAAAGTTTTATAAGTCAAACAATTATCTATTATTCATCATTTAAATTATAAAGCAAATATAGTGTTTGCCTCCTATTCTTTTTCCTCAGATATTTAGAGAATAAATGTGAACCACACTTCAAAGTTTGAATCTTTGTCTAACCTTTTCAGATAGCTTTTAATTGCATTAAGCAAGATTATGTTACCTGTTTGAGATAGTAAACAACTAATTTACCTTAATTACAGTGTTCTCAGTGCTTGGACCTTTGGATTGCCAACGTCGTGAATCCATTCCTATAATAAAATAGCACAAATACAGACAATAAGTAACCACAAAAAGATAAAATCGTGAAAATCAATCATTGAACTAACTCATCAAAATACACAAGAAGAATGGAACAATATCATTTTACTAATCATTCATCATTACAAGTGGGGAATATACCACCACGATGAAGCTGCTTTGAGTAGATGAAATCCAAGCATTCTTTTATCTTGATTGTCTCAAACTTCACAAAATGCAGTCTCCCGCCAAGAATAGGGTAGCTCCTTCTATTGCCATTAGAAATACCCAATCTCGCCGTAATTGTCTTTTTTCTCTTGTCATTTATTGGTTGGTCCTCGCATCTCGAAAAATAAACCAACTTGATGAGAGATCCTACAAAATGAAATCTATTCACTTTATAAATAGTTACTAAAGAGAGGAAAAGACAGTCGTATTTCCATCAAAGCTTGAATTAAATTTCCCTCCCAGTGAAAAAAAAAAAAGAATAATAATAATAACAATAACAACAACAACAACAACAAAAAAGATATCAATGGAAAGTCATATAGCATATAATCTAGGAGGACACGTGATACTAAAATGAAAAAGAACATGTAGTCAAAGTTACACAAAACGTCAATATAATACAGTCTATTATATAAATTAATAATGCTGAGAATTCAGAAGCAGTGTACCTTATTTATCGCATAAGTGGAATATCAAAGTAGAGATATGAAAATAAAAACACAATATTTCATCCCAAAATGAAGTCCTTGAATGATATTTAGAGTTGACAAATGTACAATGACCCGAGTAGCAGTTAAATGGAATGGTTCCAAAAAACAAGAATACTTCTTTCTAAAGATTTCTTGAATATTGACTGCAAAAACAGGAAGTAACATAATTCCAAAAGGAAAGAAAAAAAGTATTAACAAAACCAAGGAACAGAACAAAGTTCACAATCAGAAAAGCAAAAATATAAATACAGAATTCACAGTAAAGAGAATTTTCTACTTCCTAACAAACAGAACGCATGCATAAAATTCACCTCCAATATCCAAAGCCAAATGAGAAATATCATCAGACTGATTAGGCAACAGAATTGTGGGATCCCTTTCCTCAAAATTTCCTTGTATAGCAGCCCCACTGAGGTCCAGCTGCGGCCGGGAAGATGACCGGTGAATCGAACTGCCAGCCAATGGAGCCATTTCCTTTTCTTGTCCTCCTCTCTCTGCAACGGTACTAGTATCTTGGGTTTCTGAATTATGCTTGTCCTTTTCATCACAATTATTTATATTGCCGTCAATCCCCAAGTTGAGTTCTTGGTGGTCCTCTGTTAAGCTAGCCATTATAATTACTCTCACACTACTACTGCCTAATCCCAAATTGTTTCTTTCTTACTCAAGTCAAAAGTCCAATTTGATATTTTCTGATGTCCTACATTCAAAGTCCCAAACCAAACACATTTCTTACACATTAATGAATGTTATACAATAAATGAATAGGTACCCATATACTATATTCAATAAAAAAAAAATTATCACTACTTGTATATCCAATAAAGAAGCACTTAATCAATATATATGCCAAAGAAGATCAAAACGAGACATACCCCATTTTAATTTTAGTAAATCTAAAAAAGATAAAGAAAATCGGTAACTTTTTGAGAACTGGATTAAGGAAAAAGTAAAGATATAGAAAGCACGATCTTTTTTAAAATGAAAATAACAGGAGTAGGTAAGGGGAAACAAAATGAAAAAATGCAATAATAAACTCAATTATTATACAATTTTTTGGAGATTCTTTCTTTAGAGAAACGAAAAATTATAAGGAACCCAACAAAAATGGAGGCCTTGAATGATCATTATCGGCAAAAAGGACACAACTTTTTGCACATGTTCATGAAATTGAATGAACACGGATGACAAATTAAAAAAAAAAGGTAAAATGAAAAAATTAATAAAAAATGGAAGTGTTGAGTAAGTGTGAAATTAAACTAACTTGGTTTGTTGAGGTTGATTTTGGGAGAACACGAAATGTTGATGACGATTCTTCGCTCTTCTGAATCCTCTTTTATGCGTTCAACCGCCACGCGTGCCGATACGAGAGGCATAGCGCGCGTATACACTAGGCTTTAATTATAATAAAAAAATTTAACAAAAAACGTAAGCCTTGTTTGGTAACGATTAAAATCAAACTTTTAATAAATTTTGATAAAAAATCATGAAATATATGATCGAAAAGTTATAGATTATATAAATATGAGGTTAAAATTAATTATTGATTTTGACTAACTAGTTGCTTCATAATTAAAATTGATGTTTTGGATTTCTAATCTATTTAAATTAGTAAATTTATGTCCTTAAGTGACCAAATTAGAGAGAAAAATTGTCAAACTCATTTAATATTTATCTTCAAATTAATAGAAATGCATGTGTGATTTAAAATCTAAATTGACTATATTTGTCTATGGATTCAAATTCATACATTGAAATAAGTTGTAAACTCAAAATCTTACTTTTGATGGTTGAGGATCAATAATAACTCTATATGTCAAGTTAAACGAGTAAATTTAATTAATCATCATTGAACTTTACAATTGTTACTATTTACTCACTCATATTTAACGTGTTACTTATTGCTCACTTATCTTTACATATCATTATCCATCCATCACTCATTTAACTTTCATCTCCCCAAATTAACGGAAAATTACTCGTGGATAACGGTAATCCAACGTGACAAACCTTTCTTTGTTAAATTTACACGTGGACTACTTAGAGTTAATTGGGGGAGATTTTGTCTCTCAAAATCGCTTCTTCCAAACACAGAATCAAAACCCCCAATTCAAACCATTAATTCTAAATAGCGAGAGAATAGCGAGAGAAGGCGATAAGAAGCCCTAACAAAGAGGCGAGCAGAAGGCCTTACAGTGAACGCGAGCAGAAGCCCTTATTGGCGAGCAGAACAGTGAGTGTGAAAGTACAAGAGAAACAGGAATGGTGGAAGGCGAGCAGACTTGAATGCTTTCATCTCGTTAGTGTCGTGTAATTTCTTAATTACAATGGGGATGTCCTCTAGTGTTATTTTTGCCTCCAACAATCTTGTGCAAAACAAAACAAAAAAAACAAAAAAAAACTTAATAGGAGGTGCGAAAGTACAGGAGAAATAGGAACAGTGGAAGCTTTTGATTGCAGTATTGTTTGTGGTTGATAATAGAAATAAAAATGAATGTAATGGTTGAAATGGAGATTGGTACCATGCCCAGCAGCCACCACTGCAAATATGGAGATCCCTTCGGTCTTGGCTTGAGTTGAATCATTCAGGTGAATCAATGTAACACCAGATTGTTGAATCTGTTATTGTTAGATTCCAATGCACCAGCACCAAAATGCAGGTGCATCAGGTCCTAAAATCAAGAACTGATTTACCAACATCAGAATTTTGTTTCATCAGCACCAAGAATCAAGAACAAAACCATTGGAATATAAACTATTTGAATAAAATAAATTAGGAACAAAAGAGAAGAATGGTACCAAGCCAAATGCATTGATTTCTGGAAGAATTTTGAAATGAGACAGGAGTTTCTCTTAATTTTCTCCTCTCCAGCACAGAAATGTCGCGAAAATAGAGACGGGTTTCTTTGATCGTGAATATGTCTTTTAACAGGTCATAAAGATAACAGAGAAAGGTTTGTCACGTTGGATTACCGTTATCCACGTGTAATTTCTGTTTATTTGGGGAGATGGAAGTTAAAGAAGTGATTGATGGGTAATGATATGGAAAGATAAGTGAGCAACAAGTAACCTGTTAAAGATGAGTGGGTAAGTAGTAACAATTGTAAAGTTCAATGATGATTGATTAAATTTACTCCAAGTTAAACACCAAAACATAAGAGTATCATCAATAATCTCTCTAAATACAAAATACTCTTTATTTTAGAGAACCGATACTTTAAAATAGAGAGTGAGTACTGTAGTGAGTCAAACTCACTTATTCTTAATGACAATTATTGCATTTAATAAATTACATATTTCAATATTTTACTTCTTAAATTATTCAAATCACATTTAAATTTATTGATTAGTTATCATATAAAAAATTATATTAAATAAAATATGAAGAGAATTCAACAAATATTTCTTGAGAAAAGCAAAATGGAGAATCAAGATAGAGAGTTTGTTGGAGTGTATAAAAATCTTGAACTCTTTAAATTTAAAGATACTCTTTATAATTAAAGAGTCTCTTGGAATACTCTACGACCAATTGATTAATTGTTGATCGCCCTACAAATGAGCTATTGGAGAACAACATAATGTATCACTGATTGAACGCATGCACTTACTTATTGCATATTCTTAATCTTTTTGGTGCAGTCGTGAAGTTCATTCGAAGTTGTCACAAGCTCTACATTTGAATCTTCAACATACTCCTTAATAACTTGTTGCTACGACTTCTCTTTAGCTAGCCTCTCGTGCACTTCATTTTATTTAGGGGAATTTGTATTTTTTGTCATCAACCTTTGCAAAATATAATAAATTTACCCTTAACCTCTTTTTTTAGCATAATTCATTCACAACATTTCAATTATGTAGCAAAACTCGTCATTTCCTCCATTTTGACTGTTAAATAATATATTTTCCCTTATCTGTAAATAAACAAAAATAAAAGAAATCAGTATAGTAAACACAAAAATAAGGAAAACTTGCAAATGAAATCCCGTAACTTCTGAAAAAGCATAAATAAATTCCACATAAAACGATTAAATACATATTAACACATAAAAACTTGGTCAGTTAATTGAAGAACACAAGTTGGAAAAGCTTTATCACAGATTAGTAGAGCTCTTACATCAATTTGTCAAGCATAAATCATCTTTCGATAGCAGCCTGTTGGAAGGGTGAAGAAGAAGATTTAGGAAAACTCGAACAGCTTATCTCTCGACCATTAAGCCATTAACTTATAAATTTTTCCATTGCTCATTCAGCAGGTAATTTGGGAACCATTTTCCAAAGCTATTTGTATATAATCTAATGTGATTTATCTCCAATTTGCTGATTCTAGGTCCTGTACATTAACTTCCATATTTGCTACAATTCTTGGTCTCCTGATAATAGATACCTATGGAAAATAAATAAAAACTGAAAAAGTTAATTGGATAGTAAATGTTCATTGACTTATATGATTTGTGGCAATGGGTATCTTTGGCTGTGTTGGTGGTGAGGAGTATGCTGCTGGGGAGGCTTTGCTATGATTATGTACATTTGGTAGCCCAATTACAGTTTGGTCTCCATTTAGAATTCATTTCCCTTTTGCTCGTGTGCGTTTGAAGTAGAAAGGGAAAGATATGATTATTAATTTGGTCTAAAATGATGTCTAATGCAGCTTGTGATGCGAATTCGGGTACGAGATCAGCGTGGAAATTGCGGAATTAATTGAAAATGTCGGGAAAGTCCAAATTCAGGTTGTAGACGATAGAATCCTGACCCGAACCTCACGAACCAAGAACCTAAGGTTTATTAAACCCAAGACCCGTTGATGTGCAGAAACAAGAACCATGATTTTGCGAATGCACAAATGGTGCCTAATCCTTTGATAAGTTCTAAGGGTTGAACGTCACAAATATAAAAATATATATGATAAGTTCGGTAGTTCATTCAAGAACCAAATAGGAGAAAAATCTCGTTAATTCATTATCAAAAGTCTTGATTTTACAATGGAATAAATATCCTACTTATACTAATGCTAGAAAATCTAGTAAAAACGTAATTATGTTACAAAATATTTTAAAATTGGACATAAAATATAATTCTAGTCTAGATCCGGACAGTTTTCAGTATTTTGGTCATATCTTCCTCTCCCGATATCCGATTGAGATGATTCAAAATGTCTTGAAAAACTTACTTCAAGGGTTACAAATCTTCTAGAAATAAAAATCTTCAAATTCAAACGTATTCTATACCAAAAATAGGTCTCAAACTGAGACTGAAAAAATTCGAGTGTTTTCCAACATGTTTTGGCTTCCGTCCCCAACACGTTACTTGACAATTGGCTTGTTGTCTTCAATATTATGGACTCCGTTGCTTGAACATATAAATGACCAGTTTTATCAACTTTTTGAAGTTTCAAACTTGGCCCTTCTCTCTCTCCAACAATCATCAAAATTTTAATAAATTGTGGCAAATCTCCGATCATATTAGCTTGCTACTCATTTAATTGATGTATAATATAGCTTGTGCTTGTTCAACTAATGTCCATTAGCCTTTTTGAAGATTGTGCTTTATATTTAATTTATGGGATCTGGTTTTGATTATGTGTTTGCTTGCTTATTATTTTTCATGACAGGAAATGCACCAAGCTCAAGTGCTCAATAAACCAAATGACCGCTACACAAATGGAAGCAATGACAAGTTAAATAAGTGACATTTGTTATGCCTACATTGCTTTTATCGTTATTCTTCAAGTGGAATATTAAATTGTACTTCTATTCATTACATACATTAATTACCTATTTCGGTAGTTGGAGGATTTGTTTTAATTAGGAATCAGTCCCAGATTCAAGTCCTCTCATAAAAACTTCACACAATTATGTATTTTTCTATGTAGTTTGGAACTTCAAAATTAAGGAATTGTAGGTATATATTACAATTTCTTGTAACGTAGTTTGTTATTTTATACATTAAAACTTGAACTTAAGCTCTTTTTATTTATTTATTTATTTATTTATTTATTTTTAATGTAGTAATAAACTTTGTACCAAGAAAGTAAATAATTATAATAACCAATATATTTTTTTTAATTTTAAATTCAAATTAGCAATGGAAATAGGAACGGAAATTCATCACTGATTAGTGACGATCCATTTTCCGTGGTAATTAGTGACGGATGAAGTTGTTGCTAATATTGTCGTTAAATGATATCCGTCGCTAATTATTGACTAGAAATTCATTGCTAAATTGTGGGTAATTATCGACGGATTTTTATACTCGCCATTAAATTATTGGTGCCACAAATAGCGATAAGATTAGTGACGGGAAATTTTTGTCAGTTAAACCTTTTACCAATGGAAATCATAGCTTTAGAGACGAATTTTGCGTCGCTGAAGCCGCATTTTTTGGTAGTGTCCTTAATAACTCGTTGCTACTGTTAAGAGATAAAATATCACATCGAATAAAGATGAAAATATAAACCAATTTATAAATGTTTGTACTACTCCTCTTAATAATGTTGACATTTTAAGGTGGAACCCCAAATTTTAATATAGTATCAGAGTCCATTAAACTCAAACGAGCAATTTCGATTCGATTAAAATTCAAAAAAATTGAGCACACAGATTTCAAGATTGGCCTGCTCAAACGAGACACCATCTTGTGAGAGTATGTTAAGGAATAAAATCCAATATCAAATAAAGATGAAAACATAGACCAATTTATAAAAGTTTGGACTATCCCCCCTAATAAGGTTGATCTTTTAAGATAGAACCCCAAATCTTAACAGTTACAACTTCTCTTCGGCTAGCCTCTTATGCACTTCATTTTATTTAGGTAAATTTGTGTTTTTCGTCATCAACATTTAAGAAATGCAATAAATTTACCCTTAACATCTTTTTTTTTTTTTTTAGCATAATTTATTCACAATCTTTCAATTACGTAGCAAAATATGTCATTTCCTCCATTTTGACTGTTAAATGATATATTTGCCCTTGTCTATATATAAACAAAAATAAAAGCAAACACAAAAAATAAGGAAAATTTTCAAATAAATTAATGTAACTTCTAAAAAAGTATAAATAAAATTATTGTAGAATGAGAATGAAAAATATAGTTGTTATTGGAGTCCACACAAAATATAGAAAATTTGAATTTAAATGTTGATGCGATGAATAACAGTCATATTTTTCAGATAATAATGTAGATTAAACGGGGGCTAAATACATATTAACACAAAAAAAATTTAAACTTCCCCAACCAAGCTCCTCCACCCACCCGGTCAACACCTACGTCACCCAAACCTGATCATAATCCACCCTCATTCACAGTTTGACCCTCAGCTTGGTCAACACTCTACAACGTCCACATTTGTCAAGCGTAATTTAATTAGTGTTTTGATAATGGATAACTCTACTTGTACATAATTTGAGCTACATAATAGTGTCCATACACTCACATGGGTGGGGTCCACTTGAATATTTTATTTGAGCGGACCCCACTCTATGTGAGTGTATGGACACCATTATGTACACCAAATTATGTACACCAAATTATGTACACCAAGCATCACTCTTTGATAATTACATAAAATATTTCCTTGTGTACCTTGTCATGACTAATTTAATTAAATTGCGTTATAAAAGGAAAAAGAAGTCAACCCATTATTATATTAAATAAAAGGTTAATCCATTTTGTATTATATTTACCAATTTCTTTTATTTTTGTTTATTTAAAGAGAATGGGCAAATCCGTCATTTAATGGCCAAAATAAAGGGCATGAAGAATTTTAGGTCAAATGGCCTATTCTTCCCAATCAGAATATATAGATCAATTCCTCCTTAAAATCATACATGTGAATTTCCTAACTCATTTAGCTCAACAAGCATTTGGTGTTTCCTTTTCGCTCGGGAGCGATTTTTATCTGATTTTTAGCAAATTTTGATCATTGGCAAGTGCATATGGGTCCTATTGCTGTTGTAATTATTGACTGTTTTAGAAATAAATTACCGTCATTCTTTCAAGAAGAATGAATTAAATATTAAAGGGATATACATGTCATTATGCTTGGTCCAGTCCATAATTGCGACTGTTATAGAACTGACATACATTGTATAACAGTAAAAACATTGCTACATATTGGATAAAAAGCACTCCTAAATGGGGGCTTAGTCTATAACATATGAGATTCTTGCTACTACCTTTTTAACCTTGCTATTTATTTGAAACACCAAATGCTTGTTGAGCTAAATGAGTTAGGAAACTCAGATGTATGATTTTAAGGAGGAATTGATCTATATATTCTGATTGGGAAGAATAGGTCATTTGACCTGAAATGTTGCTAAAATTGCGAAGAATATTGGAGACAGACTATGGCGTTTGACACTCCGGAGTGTACAAGTATCATTTTTCATCCTTAACATGCATCCATGGCAAAATAAAAATCACAAATAACATGTCCAGCACCAAGACACATTGCCCCCATGGCCCCAAATATAGTATAAATAGCAAATAGTGTCCAATTTATAGTGATACACTGACAAAACAGTTGAATGAAAATTGCATCGAGTGGCTATGATCACCGAGGGACGGTAATGAAAATATTTGTAAAATGAGACGAGCAGAAAACCTTAAAAACCACATTACCTAGTCGCAAAAGAAACACGAGGAGGCACGTTCATCGACCCTCAGCAAAATATCCAATTTTCTTTACGTCGAGATTTACGTGAACCAAAATAACTGTCACGCAAGAAAATAAATCATCAATCAATCAAATGTTAATCGATGATTCTCTACATCTAGGATTCATACTATGGCTCCTCTTCTACAAATAAAAATTCCTTTTGAATAAGCTAATAATCGATTTTCATATTCCCAAATTAGAGAAAAGGGAAAAAGACCGTATATATATATTTTCTCCGACAGTACTCTAGTCATTAAAGAACAAGGCTCCTACACAAAACGTAACAAGGGAATTCTGAAATTGGCTCTGCACGACAGAAACAGGAAATTTTCAGAACCTTAAATGCCCAGGACTTCTTTTTTCCATCATACATGCTGTTACTGTATTCATGATACAGGGGAACCCTAATCTATAATTGTATTCTTCCTGCAAACATTACAGGGAGGAGGTGAGAGAAAAGGACAATTACAAGAAAGGTCTTTAAAGAAATTCCAAGTTCAATCCATTATTTTATCACATTCGTAATTGTATAAAGAAAAATAAAAAGAAAGGTCTTCAATGACAAATCACATGGGAGTAGTCGTCACAAATATGTCTTCAAGCATCAGCAGCTTTCTCCACAGGGGCAACATCCTCACTGGCATTTGATTTTGCACGCTTTGACTCGTAATCTTTCACAGCTGCCTTTATTGCATCTTCAGCGAGCATGCTGCAATGCAGTTTCACTGGTGGAAGTGAAAGATGCTTTGCAATTTCCCTACAACATCAATATAATTGAGTAAAACATTTATTGGGCATAGAGGAGCTTTGAAACTAAAAAGAGATTTATGAGCTCTTTAGGAAATTGAACAGTTTTAAGCATAGACTGCACCAATCACCAAAGAGACACATTTTTGTGAAATAGAAAATACGCCCAACAAAATTCTGAAGATGGAGATTGAATAGTCTTAAGCAGAGACCGCACCAATCACCTAAAACACACATTTTTGCAAAATATAAAATACGCCAAACAAAATTCTGAAGATCGCATTTTCATACTAAATAGACAAGAAATATTCACAGACAAAATCAATTCTTCAAGGGAAAGTCCCTTGAAAATTATAACAACAGTACTTAATACCCAAGCAACTAGACAGCCATAATCATATTATAGTTTCTTTACTATCTCTGGCAGTCATATTTTTCACTTTATCTACTTTACCACTAAAATCAAAGGGAAAAAAAGGGGCACTAGACATTGTATTGTAGTCAACCAGTTCCTTCAACTCTTCTATTTACTGTAGCAATAAGTCCTAAGATTAATGTTCAATAAACAGAGAAAATATTCTGATGATTCCTGCTATTTATAATTTTCACTAGTATGTTTTGGAACTTCTAATTTTAAAGAAAAATAACATGCAGTACACTAGGTTAAAGAATTCCCAGAACAAAGACTATAAAATTTTAAAAAGAACGCCTAACACTATTATTTAAGCGAATCTGTGGATGTAATATAAATAGAAAAATAGGGGACAGCAGGAAATAAGAGAACATTTCTCACTGTACAAAATTGGCAATGCTAAGACCACCTAAGGATAAAGGAGCTTGAAAATACAAAACCTCACTTCAATTATTGTTGGTGTTCAAAACCTCACAGGACACTTTGCAAAATGGGAAAATATAAAGAACAATAAAAGCAATCAAAACTACCAAAAGAAGCTCTGAGTTACTGGACAAGACCCAAAAGGAAATACAAATCTTGGGTGAGGTATTAGGTAAAATCAACAAAGGGATTCAACTTACGTATTCTTAATGGATAGGACTTCCTCCATTTGTTTCCCTTTCACCCATTCAGTAGCTGATAATGAAACTTGTGTTAGCAAAACTCCTTTGCAACCAACAAATGACAAAAAACATCAAATGACATGACAATAAATAAATGTTGCTGCTTAGTTCACAAAACTCTCGAATCATCGCTCTTAAAAGATTATCTATACAGTTCCTTTCCAAAAGCTCCATGGCATCGTGCTTGAACAATGTACCATTGCAGTAAAAGATTATCTGTGCCAAAAGCTAAAATATAGTGGAACAAATTTGAAAACCAAATGGAAGAAAAACCTAAATCAACTCATACAAGCATCGCGAACCAATCAACAAGTATTCTATTTCATGTGCACATTTTCACGATACAGTTAATTTCTAACTTACAATGATCAATGTTAATCAACTAATTGTTTACTGGAAACCAAATGTCAATTCTCAATTGTTACAGCCAAAACTGGTGATGCCATTCAAAACTCGGCAGACAAAACCAGGAAAGATGAAACAACTCCAATCAAATTTATCAGTTTATCAAAAGAGAGTTTTGCAGAGGAGCAGTAAATCATTAGAGCTATAAATTTTCACATTTAGAGACCTTCCAGCTCAATAATTAGCCAAAAATTGATAAATCCACCTATGAAAAGAAATTCCCTGAAATTCACCTTAATAAGAACAACTTAGAAAACTGAAAATTTCTCCACAAAACAACCCATTAATGCATCAAAATTCAAGTCAAACCATAATTTCCTAGAACAATAATTAGATAACGAACCAACAGAGGAGGAAGCAATTGCAGAACCGCAGCCAAACGTCTTGAAGCAAGCATCAACAATTTTTCCGTTCTCCTCATCGACTCTGATCTGAAGTTTCATGACGTCACCGCAAGCTGGGGCGCCCACCAGACCTGTACCAACATTCGGGTCGTTTTTGTCGAAGGACCCGACATTCCTTGGGTTGCTATAGTGATCCACAACCCTCTCATGGTACATCCGCGGTGTACCTGCTCCCACAGCCACCGCCCGCGTTGAAGGGGATCGCATTCCTTGACCCAGAATCATCTTACTTGCGTGCCTCAACATTTTGGATAGATTCAAGAATTGCTGAGAATGGAAATTTTAGGGTTCTCGTCAAAGTGGGGAAAAAACAAAGGTGATAAAGAGGGGGGAAATGAGTTGGAATGGCCATCACAAAGAAGTTTTTGTGTAGATGGCCTTTGACCAAATTTTTTAAAAAGAAAAAAGAATTAATTATTTAAAAATTGCAAATACCTATTTTACCCTCTTATGTATAACCAAGTAAATGAGGAAAATTTTTTTTTTTTAAGGTTCTAGGATTTGAACCCTTAACCTCAATGAAAGTAAAATGCTCCCCACACCATTAGGACATTGAACAATTTTGATAATTATTTTGCAATAACCTATATATATATCTTGACAAATCAAATTCAAATTTACAAGGTCCAAGGATTTGAACCTTCAACCTTTAAGAAAAAGTTTTTTTAAATGTTATCCTCACCACTAGGGCATTGAACAATATTACTAATATTTTTGCAATAACCTATATATATATCTTAACAAATTATATTCAAATTTACAAAGTCCAAGGATTTGAACCTTCAACCTTTAAGAAAAATGATTCTTTTCACACCATTAAAATATTGAACAATATTTTTTATTTTAATGCAATAACATATATATAACCTTATATTTCTGAATATCTTGAAAAATTATAGTCAAATATTTCACTTTATTTTATATACGTATTATGTATTAAAAGATTAATTTTAATTAAGATGAATTGAATGTCTACAAAATTTATGATTTCGAAATATATAAATAATTAGTGACAATTAACTTAAAATCTTTAATTTGATTTCAAATAATATTTTTAAGTAATCATCCACCGGTTCAACCATTAATTTTTTTTATTGTTTCCCCTTATCCCCACGTAAACTTTTTACGACGCGCCATATATACTTTTTATATACCTTACAAAATATAATTGTTGTTTTATATATCTTAAAACGATATATATGTCATTTTAATTAAAATTAAAATTGAAATGATATCAATATCGTCAAAATTGTACTGAAACGATAATGACATCGTTATGTGTCAAATTCACGAAATAACATAACAACATTCGTATCGTAGTAGTTAATGACATCGTTTTT